>PVJC01003904.1:0-67102 GCA_004026665.1 Murina feae | reverse complement strand
CTTCAGCTCCGGAGGATTCTATGATTGTTACAATGTTTCAAAAAGCTGTGTTTCGCTAGAGGCAGTTTAATCGGAGCTGAGCTGAGGGGCTCAGCTTCACTTTCGCTCCTGCCGCAATGGAAAGGGCTGTTTACTCAGGTCCGGGAGTGGCGGCCGCCATGTTGGCTGGGCTAATTTGCATACAGCCTCTCTGATTGGCAGGTGGGCGTGGCTTACCCTGTCTCGGAGAAACGGTTAATTTTAATATTTCGCTTTTATTAGTTTAGATGGTACTTATACATGATTTGTTTTTAGAGTTAACTTACAAAACTACATTGAGAGTAAATGCTGCCTTATTTTCTTTTCCAATCATAAGCTATGCAGAATTTAAATATCTTTTCTATATGCCAAGGAAATATCCTCTGAAAGTTTTCATCTGCCAATCACATTTTTACATATCTGGCTGTTTTAAGAATAGTAAAAAAATAAGTCAGAAATTATATTGTTTTTCCATATACCTTAATATAAACTATAATAAATAATAAAATATATATTATCATCTAGAAATCATATTAGAATAAACAACAGCCAACTAAAACCATACAACTTTAAAAATGACTCCAAGAGAATCAAAATACTATACAGCCCCAAATTTTCCCTCTCTTCTGGTTTGGATAGATAAGTACGAGCAAGCAATTAATCAAGAAAAAAAGGGGGGATGATGTATGCTGCTTTTTATTTTATCCTCCTTAAAGAAAGTACTTGCAGTACTGTAAGTATAAGAAAAGTTCCACTTATATTAGCTTATGGACTTCTCTCCATTTTTCCTGGACTATTAAAAACCCAGCATTGGAAAGTCTGTTCACTTGTTTCTTCCTGAGTGACAGAAACAAACGCTTTTAGTCGGGCATGTGTTTGCTTAGAAGAAAAATGTTTCCCAGATTCCTTTGTAGCTAACTGTGCAACTAAATTCTGGAAGTAGAACACAAATTAGAGTTATGTGCAACTTTCCAACAATAGCCTTAAGAGGAGCAAGGTTGCCCTTCTCTTCTCTTTCTTCCTTCCTGGCAGCTGGAATGCAGCCCTGATGCCCGGAGTTAGCGTCTTCGAATGGAGGCGAAGCACTGAACAGCAACAGTGCGAAAGGAGTGTGGGTCTCAGACACCGTGCAGAGCCCACTGCTAGCCTCATACCAGTGAGAAAAGAAGTCTTTGCCCTTTAGGATAACTATTACTGTAGGGGAACTTAATCCTAACTGATATATCTTCCAAATCCTTCCCTACATCATTGCCTGGTACTCTATCAACAAGTTAGATTACAGGAGGAAGATTATTCCTCTTCCTCCATCGTTGTAACAGTCCTGTACTGATTACTGTAACAAGTCTCTCCGCATTCAAAACCCCACAGCTAACACCACAAGCCTCATCCAATTACTCTACATTTCTAGCTCGATTTGCCTCCAATCTGCTTGTCAGCTATAAAACTGCTTTGTACAAATAACTCAAAACTGAACTACATACAGGGTATTTGAAATATATCGTATTTTAAGAAGAAGGGAAAAACATCAAGACACAGAAGAAATAGTCAATGCCCAAACCCCTCCCATTTGTATGTTTTCTGCATATTTTTACATATCCCAGCATTCATCCGTTCACTCATTCATTTAATATTTGTGTTCTTTGTACAAGCCATTAACAAGATGTGCTGAACTAAAAATAAATCAAGAATACTGTTCTCATGACATTATAAACATAATGATTAACCCTATATGAATAACAATATGGAGGCTTCCTTACAAAGTAAAGATCAATTAGAGTAGAGAAGGGCTGGAAGAGAGGAAATTCCAAGCTTCTAATTATAGCTCGATTTTTCTGGTGATCAGCCCCACCCAGGACCCCACCCAGAGTTGCCTCATTAGAACAAAAGATACTACTAGAGCTCTTATAACTTAGGAATTTACAAGGGTTTAGGAATCCTGTGCCAGGGTCATAGTCAAAGGCAAATATTAGAATAAGAGATGTTTCTACTGCTCTTATCACTTAGGAAATTACAAGGGTTTTAGATCTGTGCCAGGAATTGGCGGGCAGAGGCCAATATATATATTTTGTACTCTGTCACGACAATATTGTATATTAAAATATTCCAAGCTGTAAAAAAAATGACTAAATTGAATCAATATTTGATATCACGACTTGCCAGAGAATTTGGGCCATGGTTTAACTGCAAATTAATTTAAGGATTTTTACAGCTGACTTTTTTATAGCATGGGAAAAACCTAAGTAACTAACCTGGTTGACAAAATTTTGTGCCATCAAAGTACAGAAAGTTGGGAATTGTGAGTGTATCACCAATTATACATGTAAGATAAATATAAAAGAATAATCATGTAAACAAATAATTTCATAGGAGTGTATCAAAATATAGTTAAAACTTTCAATCTTGAACAAAGGAAAATAATACATCAACTAATAATTTTTTTGCATATAGTTAACCTTTTTAGAGTGTTTACTATTTAAAAATCAACGTATTAATACTTTATATATTTTATGCCACTTAATCACCTGGAAAAACTTATGTGGTAGGTGGTAGCATCCCCATTTTGAGGGAAAGAAATAAAAAATAAGACAATTTTGTAATAAGTAATTTGCTCAAGGCTACACAGAGAGGAAGCTGTATGACAGGATTTGAACCCACATGTGATTCGAAGTTTTAACTTCTATGGTATAACTCAGGGGTTGGCAAACTTTCTGGAAAGAACTAGACAGTACACATTTTAGGCTTTGTGGGCCACATGGTCTTTACTGTAACCAATCAACTGTGCTCTGTGGTTGCTTTTTGTTTGTTTGTTTGTTTGTTCAAAAGCACAAGAGACAATATGTAAATGAATGAGTGTGGCTATATTCCAATAAAACTTTATTTACAGAAACATGCAAAAGGCCAAATCTGTCCCACAGGCTATAGTTTGCTGAATCTTTTAATAATTGATTAATTTTAAATAAGTTCACCCTGCACCAAAGTTCTCCTGGTTATAAAATGAAATGCTGCTACTTTCTCCTACTTGACCAAGAAACTATATTATGAACTGAACATGTTAGAAGCATAAATCATATTCCAGATTTGTTCACAATGAATTGCTCAATTAAAAAAAAAAAAAGACTGAGAGCAGTAAAATAAACATGTATGCCCATTATTCTACTGCCTACCTCCCCCAATTATATAAATTCTTCATAAGAACTCCTTTGTGATTATTGAAATCCCTCCTCCCCCAAAATCCCAGTGTTCCAATGGGAGATTATGTTTGTCCCTTATATACCACTAGAGGCCCAGGGCACAAATTCCTGTACTGGAGGGATGTCCCTCAGCCTGGTCTGTGCCCTTTTGCAGTCTGGGACCCCTTGGGGGATGTCTGCCTGCTGGCTTAGGCCTGCTCCTGTGTTAAGCATCTGCCCCCTGGTGGTCAGTGTGCATCATAGCGACCAGTCATTCTCATTCTGCTGTGATGGTTGCTTAGGCTTTTATTATATAGATCATTGTACTATGAAGCCCATAAAAAGAATTTCCTAAGTAATATTTGTAGATGGTAGAATGATTTTGTCTTTTTTAAGCCACTGTTCGAAGAGAATGCCCACTTTATAAACTGCATAGATTTAGCCATTCCCTCAAAAATATTCATTAGGTTACATGCTTATGGCTTTTTCTACATCCGTCCAAACAACATTTATTGAGCATCTACAATGATCTAAGCTGTGGAGACAGGGGAGACTAATATATAAACACCTAATCTCAATACTATAATAACATGGGAGGAGTGATTACTGAAGCACAAACTAAAAGAAAGAAGAGCATAGCCAAACAGCGTGGCTCAGTGGCTGACAATCAACCTATGAACCAAGAGGTCACAGTTCGATTCCCAGTCAGGGCACATGTCCGAGTTGCAGGCTCAATCCCCAGTGCAAGGCATGCAGGAGGCAGCCGATTAGTGATTCTCTCTTATCATTGATGTTTTTATCCCTCTCTCCCTCTCCCTTCCTCTCTGAAACCAATAAAAATATATTTAAAAAAGAAAAAAAAAAAAGAGCACAGATACAGGATCAAAGTTATAGACTCCATAGGGATGAATGGGAAACTAAGTTTGTACAACCCGTGAAAGCACAGATGATCTATATGCCAAAATGATTCTACATGAAGAACAATCAAAACAGAGCCTACACAACTTGAAAATTATTATACTGCATACATGTGCCTCGGCAATCAGTTAAATCCATTGTCTTTCATTTGAGCAACCAGAGCATTTTAACTTAATTTTGCACAGGATCAAGGAGATGTTTTCAGAGATTTCCACACGGCACAGATGAGAAGCATTAACCAATATAATTTTATCCATGCAGGTACAATCAAGACATATCCAAGAAACATCTGATGTGTTCAAACAAACACTTAAAGGGAAGCCAGAAACCTGCCCATCAGATATAAAAATCTTTTTAACCTTTTATACCTCATGATCTTTTGCTTTATGAAGCTAAAAGGTGCCACCTTCTAATTCCCAGCATGCTCTTTTAGCTTCTGAAATACTCAAGAGCAGATATTATAAACCTGAAGCAGGGATAGGCAATATGCATTTCCATCTCACCTTGGATAAGCATGACAATATGGAGTGATTCAAAATTAAATTTCAAAATTCCATCTCAACATCTACCTTAGATGCTTACCCATTCTCTTCTGGTAAACACCAGGGGACTTGCTACTTCTTCTCCAAATACAGAAATTTTTCAGTGATGGAAGAGAAATTTGTTTACGCCAAGAAGCCTGATTCCTGCTGAGCTGTGTGTGACACGGTGAGATGTACCCTGAAGACTAATGGCATGCCTCCATTACTGTATTTTCCCCCCATTCAGCTTCATTAGGTTTGGGATTTTGGGGGGGAAAAATGAGAACTTTCAATATTAAAATGTGGTTTGCTGAAAAATATAATGAACACTTTACAGTATTTGGCACTCCTTCTTCTTTCTTTTTTTTTAAAACTCTAATTCCATGTCTATTTGGCCAATTACTCAAAAGGAGGATAGTAATCAGTTTGCCTTTGCCAATGGAAAGAATTACTTGAGAAGATCCTTGAAAATATGCAAAGTTAAAACTAGTTAAAAATGCAGACTTTGGAGTCATCTAGATTTCATCTATAAAATAATGTGACTTAAAAAAAACCCATAAAATTATATGCATTGAAAAAAAATAATGTAATAAAGCATTGAGCACAGTGCCTAGAACATAAGTACTCCAGAAAAGTAAAGAAATGAAACTATGCATTTGATTTCAATGTTTGGAAATGTAGTCTCTATGGATTAGTTACCATAAGCTTTCCATTTCAGATAATAGCAAATTCCGAGGTTTTCGTGTTAGAATTCTTGCAGCTCTAAAATCTGATCCTCCCTTGTGTATTTGCTTTGCTGCTAGCATCTTCCATGTGTCCCTCCTGGAACAGATGGTCTCTGTCCTTTCCCTCCCAGCCTCCCAGCTTGGAACATTTCTTTGCCTTTGAGTGGACTCCCAAGTCTGGAGCTGCCATATTCCTGCCAGTCCTGCCGGCTCCGTCTCTTCTAGACGGCCTTCTGGAACATTTGCGCCTATACACGGTTTCCCATCTTAGGAGGATTAGCAACTTCTTGAGTGCAGAGATCACATTAATGTATTTCTCCCCTTAGGCTTAGGACTGTGTTACACCTCAAAAATTTTTAATGTGACAGCAATATGGTAACTGAGGTTATGTCATACTTCTACCAACACATGTATGAACCATTTTAAGCTTTTTATAAAAAGAGTTTTACCGTCTTTAAAACAGAAATAATCAGACTAACTGACCTGGGATAGATATATTCATAACATACAATATGAATTCTTTATACCCTGCAAGTATCTGAGAGTCTTGGCTTATTATAAATGTAACAAAAAGCCAAATATATATATATATATATATATATATTTTAAATACAGAACTACCTAAGAAAATATACAGAAAAATAAGAGTAATATTTATTACCTCCCCTCCCCAGTGTATTCACCAAAAAAGAGTTTTTAGAAGAAAATAACTTTAAATGCTATTTAAGTCTTGATACGATCCCTGCCTAATTTCAATTGCAATAATCTTTGTTCAATATTAGATAAATTAAAATGAGTGTTTAACCTATATTCATATAAACAAACTTGAAATATTTTAAATTGGCATAATACCACTGGTATCAAAGCAGCATAAAGCCATTTAAAGTAAGTTTTATAAGTAGTACAAAAGAAAAAATAAATTCTCTGCAGACTGAGGCCTCCTTTTATATTTATCATTCTATGTATAACTTTTTATAAAATATGCCAATAGGAGCTCTAACCTAAACACATTTTTAAAATTATTTCATGCGGATATGACTCTTAGCAAAAACTAAGCTTTTGTCAAATGTATTCACTAAAGGTTAATTTTTTGAGCAATCTTCAAATAAACTGCTTTAAAGTGAAAAAAGTATATATGCTAAATGGAGACATGGAATAGAAAGATGCTGTTAAAAGTAACTGAGTGCAGAGCAGTGACCATAATATAAAGACTATTGCAAAGCATTAAAATTCTTTGGAGTTAAATATTGCATATATAAATAGAAACCTTTAATACATGCTGTGTATATTTGTTATGAAAATCATGAACAATTATTCCTGACCAGGAACACTGAAAAACTAATTTACATATAACATGTTCATTTAGGAGACACATGTTCACTTAGGACACATGTTTATAGCTAGTAACTTTTTTAAAAAACGAACTTTATTTGAATAAAATGCAAAAGAGACAGAAATCCTACCGACTAGATATACGCTTCCATTTCTGGAAAACCCACCATAGAGATCACTGAGTGTCCTCCTGGGGTTTATGAAGCCTGGCCAAGGGCAACTTCAAGATGGTGAGGCAGAGATTAAGGAAATTATCAGGGACGGCAGGTTATACCGAGATGACTGGAGCACACCTGAATTTTAATCTGAAAATTGACTTTAAAATCAAGAAACTTCCTAAAAGACAAAGAAAGTGAACAAATTGCTCCAAGGAGTCTGACAAAATAAAGCAGGTAGGGTCCACAAACATTCAGAATCATTCCTATGGTTGCTTTGTCAATACAAGTTTGAGTAGCCCTGAAAAGGTGACAGACGATTGAAAACACAATCTGACTACAGAGCAGAAGGACACACAACATGGACAGTTGTCACTACAGGGAATCTGTGATGCAACCATTTAAGAGCTTTAACATTTCCTCTACATCAAAACCACAAAACTGGTACTAAATAGCTCAGGATCCCAACACTAAGATCCTCAGAAATATTTTAGGCAAAAGAAAAGTTCTGGCCCAATTATTTTGGCAGCACAGTGAGGAAAAAGGTTTGCTGGCTTACATCGAGAATGCAGCTTATATTCTGTTATTGCAGTAGATATAACCTAATTTGCATGTGTACTGCTGAAAATTAAAGGAATGGCTACAGTGTGATGTCTAACTCTTTGAGTCTACAATCGCCTCACTTAGGCAACCATTCTTAGGCAAGCAGACCCTTATCAGGTCTAAATATTCTGTATCTTAACTTAAATTTTTTTAAAAAGCTCTGATGTTAATAAATTAATTTTTTAAAGGACAGACAAAAACATACACTAAAGCAAGTAATTTATTCCTAGATTATATTACCAATCTAGGAATGATTTCAAGAACCGTATGATAACAACGAAGTTCCTGCCGATACTTGTTAAGGGCTGAGCACCCGCCCCTAATGAATTTGAACCTGGGTTTAGATGAATGGGACCCCAACCACAATTAGCAAATAAAATTTAAGGTGCTTTTTCACAATTCAGGAGAAGAAGCCTTCGGTTTACTACTATGATTCCTTAATGCTATTCTCTTTTCATCTACCACAAAATGCTGAATGATCACTATTTTTAAATGAATCAGCATAACCTTGTTCTAATGTAAATCAGCATTCCTTGTGATTACAGGCAAGGCACGAATAACAATAAAAGTCCAGGACAGCGACTTCACAGTCACCGTTCTGAAGGGAGAGGACCCAGCATGAACGCAGTGCTAAGAATTCTGGCACGGAACCTACTAATATATTCTTGACAGCCTGATAAACTACTCTACTTTTCAAAAACACAATACCGACGATTCCAGCTGTAATACAGATGAGCGGAAAATGTTCAAGGTTTGTTTCTAATAGACAATTGCCTTGCACATGCATTATGTACCCTCACTCTCTCACTTAAGATAAATGCATTAGCTTATTATTGTTCCAACCTTTAAGATCGCATTCTGCACCAACACTGAAACAGCTTACGGTTGCATTCGGAAAGAAACACAGATCACAGAGATCTTACCTGGGAACCCCCCTTGGACCATTGCTGTTCCGGTGTTCCCTTCAGGGTGTCTGCATTCCCGTGAAACGTTCAATGCTGGAAGCAGCTCAGATCCTCACCAGAGTCTGTCCTCTCTCTTCTGTCGACCTTGGGCCTATGTTTCCCCCCCCTCAGATTTTATTCTCCGTAAGGGCAAGTTGTCCGTCTATTTCTATCGTGAGGAGCAATCAATTAAGCTCATTTCCAGCTACCTCTCAAGCGAACAGTCACATCTGCAGTAGGTAAAAGCCTGCCTGGGAAAGTATGCCGGGAGCAGCAAAATCCCTGGCTTCCCACATCTGACCCTCAGATGCTTCCCGCTGCGGACTGTAGCACTCAGTTACCCTGCTAGCATCAGGATGACAGCTCTATTCCAGAGCAGGAGGCAAGATAAACACAACCATTTATTTTGTGGCCAGCTTCGATTAATATCATTGTAATGACCCAGTTTTCCTGCTGAGAAATAGTTCATTACATTAGCTGCATCTTTCTAATGCAGATTAAAAGGAAACTGTTGCCTGTCCGGAGTCAGTGGAACCATCATCAATTTACTCTCTCCTTATTGCTCACAGCATTCAATCATTTTTATAACAAAGAAACTGGTGAACCACACTGAACACGCGGCATCCCCTAGCGAGGCTCATTTCTGTCTCACTAACATTCTAAACGTGCAGGACAGATTCTATTTAAGCTGCCTGTCAAGTCTTCAAGTTAGCTTTTTTGGGGGGAGGGGGGATTATGAATCCCCAGAAGCTTCAGAGAAACCACTAGAGGAATAGTTGAGGTTTCTTCAATCTCACTTAAAATGCTACGTTGCCTCTCCTACCCTGTCCCACACCAGCACACCTGAATATATGTATATAAGTAACTGCAATTACTTCAGCATTACCTTTCCATCCATTACCTCAGTATCTTCTGACCTTTCTTAGTATATGTAGATTAGTCCTCTACCATCACTGATCATATATAAAAATGTCAAGAACACCTGAACATAACTTAAAAGCTGTTCAAAAGATCTTAATACAAATTTTGTTCAGAGTTGCGATCAACGTGTATTTCAATTACATCAAGGACTGAAGCTTTCAAAGTTTTCATAATAAAAAACCTACTAAAATAAAATGATCACCTATTTCCCATTATAGCGCTACAAAAGGAATTCTACATATTTTACGTAATTATAAAGATGGAAAAAATAACTATAACAAATGGGGGAAAGAATTTACATAAAATTTAAAACTTAAATGTTAGTCTTTACTTCTTAACAGTTCCCTTCATATTTTGCATTGTCGGAAACAACAAAAGAAGAGAGCAAATAAATTCATATGTTTAGTCAAATAAACACGGAAATGTTGCTAGGAGCCACCAATGAATGCTTATTGGAGGTGGACATTCTTAACATTCTTTAAATTTCAGTAGTAATTGCTGTTGGTTGTAGTGACATCTATTGGCAAGGTGGAGATCAACTACAGTCTACAATGAAAAACACAAAACAAATAAAAATGTTAAACCCAAAACACTATTAGCTGCTCAATAAATCTTGAGCAAGCACGAGGTCTACTTCACATTAAAAACTGTCATGGGGCACAAAGAAAGCGCTGCAAGGAAGAGCCTCAATGTGGCCTGACACCAAGGGAGACCGAGATTGCAATTCTGAGCAGAACAGTAACTAATTTTGTGACTTTGGGGCAAATTAATTGCTCTAGGTTTTAGGATTCTTGACTATGAAATTAGGTTAGATGAACTTGAAGGTTCTTAAATCCCATCACCAGGAAGGAAGACATTGATTAAAATACTTTTATTCCTTTCTTTAACATAATTGGCTATTTGATTACCCTCCTCCTTTAACATAGGCCTTTTCATAATGTTTTAATTACCCTTTACAAATGTGGTTCTTTACTTTAAAATAATTGACTCTGAAATAATTTTAATAATTTTACACATGAAATTCACTTATTGAAAACACACAATTCAATATTTTTTAGTAAATTTGTAGATGTGTAAGCATTACCACAATCCAGTTTTGAAATATTTTTACTACTTAACAATTTCCATCAATCCCAAATGCAACCCCAACTCTAGGCAACCAATGACCAGTTTTCTATTTCTTTTTTTTTTTTTTTTACATACAGTTTGACAAATATTAGTACATATATCTCTTTTTTCCCCTGCCCTTCCCCCCACCTCCCCTACCCCCCAGTGTTCTGCGTCCATTGGTTATGCTTAAATGCATGCATAAAAGTCCCTTGGCTGTTCTGTTAGTTTTCTATTTCTATAAATTTGTTTTTTATGGGCATAGAAAAATATATTGACAGTTCATGTGAATTTTAAGAGAATTAACTCTACATTATCTTTTGTCAATTAACAAATGTTCATAAATATTTAAATACTAGTGGCCCATTGCATGGAGATTCGTGCAATAGGCCTTCCTTCCGCCCTAGCTGGTTTGGCTCAATGGCTAGAGCATCAGCCTGAGGACTGAAGGGTCCCAGGTTCGATTCCAGTCAAGGGCATGTGCCTTGGTTGCGGGCACATCCCCAGTAGAAGGTGTGCAGGAGGCAGCTGATCATTGTTTCTCTCTCATTGATGTTTCTAGTTCTCTATCCCTCTCCCTTCCTCTCTGTAAAAAATCAATAAAATATATTTTTAAAAAAATAGGCTTTCCTTCCCCTGGCTGCAGGCACCGGTTTTCTTCCAGCACCAGGGACCTAGGCCTTTGGTCTGGCTGCAGAAGCGAGACTTGGCTTTTCCACTCCAGCTGCTCCCAGCCCCTTCTTTTTCCCCCCAGCTCCTCCAGCAGAGCCCAGGGTGGACTCGAAGCCTTGGTTGTCCCTGGCAACCTAGGCCCCCAGCCCCTCCTTGAGCGGAGAACTGGGCTGGTGGGAAGCTTGGCTTCCTCTATCACCAGAAGCAACCCAAGCCTCCTGCTCGCTCCAGCTCCTTGGCCACTGCTATCTTCAGTCATCTTCAGTCTTTGCTCCAAGCCTGTGTATGCAAATTAACCACCACCTTTGTTGGGTTAATTTGCATAGTTGCTCTGATTGGCTGCTGGGTGTAGCAGAGTGATGGTTAATTTGCATATTTCTCTTTTATCAGTGTAGACTAGAGGCCCAGTGCACAAAAATTGTGCATAGGGGTGGTGCCCTCAGCCTAACCTGCACCTTCTCCAACCCGGGAGCACTCAGGGAATGTCCTACTGACAGCTTAGGCCTGCTCCCCATGGTTCTCTGCTCTCTGCAGGGCCTGTCTGCACAACACCACAGTGACAGGCAAGCAGGCCCTGCTGTCTGCTGTCTGCAGGGTGCACTTGCCAACTTACTGCAGGTGGGATTGAAAGGACTGGAGGACTCCTGGGGGCAGGTCAGGCTGCGCCACCTACCTGCCACTCCCCCGGTGGGGCTGAAGGGACTGGGCACCGCCATCTTGTGGCTATGGGTGCTGCCCTTTGTGATGGAGTGACAGTTAGTTTGCATATTTCTTCTTTATTAGATAAGATTAGGAGGCAGAATAACAGCAATTAAGTCATGTCATAAACTTTGTAGGACTGTTTGGCAAACTAATACACAACAAAGTAACCTTTAAAAACTATAGTTTTAGTTTTAAAATTCTATTTAGGCCATGAATTTTCCTCAATAATTCCTCCCGTGTATTCTTCTTACATTGGGAGAAATGGGAGGATGAGAGGGACAAAACTGTCAACACTGCAGCACTGAAATTCCGTGGGAAGGAGAAATTACAAAATCATATATAAATACTTCTATGATAATTCTACCTTTGGTCCAGAGAAAATAAAGAATAGAAAGAGAAAAATTACATAAAAATGAAATACTCCAAAATTTCTATCTCTTCTAGTAATCACAATTCAAAGTGAAATTGTAATAGTATATGCAATGATGATCAGGGAGCAATTCAATAGTAACAGTGTTAATAATGTATTTTTACTACACAATAATATTAAACTTCAAAAAACTAATTGCTGCCCTGGTCAGTGGGGCTCAGTAGATTGGGTGTCCTGTGTCCCGAAAGTTTGTGGGTTCAATTCCTGGTCAGGTTTGACTTCTGGTAAGGGGCATGCAGGAGGCAGCCAATTGATGTTCTGCCCTCACATCAATGTTTCTCTCTCTCTCCCTCCCTCTTCCTTCTCTTTTTCTCTAAAAATCAATTTTAAAAAACTTTAAAAAATCAAACCGATTGCTAAAGTTCTAAATATTAAATTATAATAATCTATATATATAAAAGGCTAATATGCAAAGTGTCCCCGCAGGAGTTTGACTGAGAGACAGGGAGTTCTATCGCTCATTATGATGTGCACTGACCACCAGGGGGTGGTGGGGAACAAAGGAACATCCCAGCCAGCAGCTGGGGAAAGGATATCCTGGTTGGCAGCCGGCAGCTGGGGTAGGGAGGTCCTGGCTGGCATCCGAGGAAAGGAGGCCCCAGCCTGTAGCCAGAAGACCCCAATTGGCCCTGATCATTGGCCAGGCCTAGAGACTCTACCCATGCATGAATTTCACGCACTGGGTCTCTAGTTTTTACATAAAAATTTAAAATATATTTATGCTGAGACCCACCCTTGTGCCCACTGTAGTATTGCTGCCCACAGTTCCTTTCAAGGTGCACGAATTTGTGCACTGGGTCCCTCTTTAAAATAATAAAGAGTAGCAGCTAACATTTCAAGAGTACTTTCTATATGTCACTTCATATATAAGCATTTTACTTTTCTAGTCTCTCATAACCACCCAGTGAAATGAGCACTATTATTATCCCCATCTTACAAATGAGCAAACTAAAGGAAAAGAGATGCAACTTGATTCAGGCCAAATGGCTAGAAGTGCTTAGAAATTCAGTGATGTAATCAAGACTATATTATGTACTAATACATATAGTATATATCACTGTAACTGCTATTAGTGAAAAATCCTTCAGTAAACAATAGGAGGCTTCGTTACCTGCCTAGACCTCGGCTTAAAGCAACAGTATATCAATTATAGAACATAAATAAACCCCAGAAACCTGCTTCCAGCCAGCCTTGCTGGGACATTGGGTCAATGGGAGCTGTGGGCAACCTGAAAACAGCCCTCAGCCCCTCACCCAGGCTTGCCACACCCCCATTGGGTGAGGGTTCACACTGGGAGGCTTGGCCAGCCTGCATATAGCCATCAGCCCCTCACCCAGGCTGGCCAGGCACACCAGCAGGTGGACATCCCCTGAGGGGTCCCAGACTGCTAGAGGGCACAGGCCGGGCTGAGGGACCTCCCCCCGAGTGCACAAATTTTAATAATCTTATATCACAATTCTCTTAGAATTAACATGTAAATTTGGTGAGAAATGAAGATCTCTACATTTTTTCTCAAATAATTATATATCCCATCATTTACTGATTAATCTAAACTCTACTATTTAAAAAAAACTTTTTTTAATGTTCTAAATTCTAAATAGGCATCCTGGTCTATTTCTAGACAATTTTTAATGCAAAAAATAATTGACTTAATTACTGCAGTTTTAAACAATGTTTCTAATCACAAGGGTTACTGGTACTCTGGGCAGATGTAAGGAATCAGAAATGGGGTGGGAGCCAGCAATTAGTGTGTTTTCATATTGCAGGTTACAACCCGCTAGTTGATCAAGAAAGAGTTGAATTTTGTCAAGTATATAATTGTCTGCTATGCTATACATCTGAAACTAATACAAAAAATATTAAATACAAGCTGTAACTAAAAATTAAATAAATTCTTTTTTCATTTTGCTGGTCTGATTGGGTGTGTTCTGCTCTCTTGTCTTCCAAGTCGTTGATTCAGTCCCCTGTTTCATCCAACCCACTGTTTATTCCTTCAAGTGTATTCCTCAACTCAGATATTGTATTCTTCATTTCTGACTGGTTCTTTTTTATGTTCTCTTCATGCAGTTCTCACTAAGTTCCTTGTAGTTCTTACTAAGTCCTTGAGCATTCTTATAAGCATTTTTTTGAACTGTATATCTGGTAAATTGCTTGCCTCCATTTCATTAGCTTTTTCTGGAGATTTCTCCTGTCCTTTCATTTGGGGCATGTTTCTTTGTCTCCCCATTTTGGCTGTCCTTTTTTGTTTGTTTCTATATATTAAGTAGATCTGCTATATCTCCTAGTTTTGGCAAGGTGGCCTTATTAAGTAGGTGTCCTGTGGGATTCAGTGGCACAGTCTCCTTGATCACCTGAGCTGGGTGCTCTAGGAATGTCCCTTATATGAGTTATGGTTTCCTTCCTGTTGTAACTGAGTCTTGATTGCTATTGGTCCATTTGTGCGTGGGGTTGACCCTTAGGATTGGCCTCAAACATAGTGCACAAGCTGCAATGTAGGTGCTGACTACACAAAGTGGAGTTCACTTCCAGGGGGTTGGTTGCCCGCTGAGATAACCCTTTGAATATACCACTTGTGAAGCTAATTGGATCCTGCTCTGATGTTGTCTGGACAACTAGGTGTGTTAGTTCTGGGGCCTTTGGGGAGGGACTGGTGTAGGTCAATGTCAGACTCTGACTGTGACTGGTCCTGGGCAACCTGTTTGGAGCTACAAAGCGATCCACAGTTTGCGGCTGCCTCTATTGGACCTGGGTGTGTGTGTGGAAAGAACCAAGCTGCACACCAAGCCTGGCTTCCACCAGCACCGAGTCTGCGGCAGATAGGTCAAAGGCCCAAGGCACCTGAGATCTGCCTCCACCTGCCGGCTGCTTTTCAGGTTCAGTCACTGTAAGAGCCTCTGGCAATATTGGAGTTGTATGAGGTAGGTTCTCAGTGAGTCACCAAGGGCAAGTGGTGTTCACCAGACTGATACAGGTTCAAACTTGGTGCCAGTGCTGGGTCTGAGGTCCCTCAGCAAAAGTCCTGGGGTATGCCAAGTCTAGCTGCTATCCCCAACCTTTGCCCCCCTGGTGTCCATAGGCCTTTGTGGTGGGGCTGGGTCTCAGGAAGTCATCAGGGTGAGGCCAACCGCTTATCTTGCCCAAACAGACCAAGGTTTGTCCACGTGAAGGGAGAGCTCTGCACGGTTTGTGTATATGAGGAAAAAATGTCCCCAAACAACTCAGTCTGTCCCGGATTCTGCTGGCATCCTGAGCTCAACAGGGTGTGGCTGCTGGGAGTTGGGAGAGATGGTGGATCTGTGATGAGTGAAAACTGATGTCCTTCCTGAACCCCACTAATGTCATGAATGTGTGCATATGTGCAAATACAGATGTACCCATGATCTTTGAACTTCAGGTGAGTACTGTGCTCTCCTATTTTATGGCATCCAAGTACTACTGACTGGATAACCTCCAATCACTTTGTACCTATTTCTGCCATACTAATGAGTTTTAAGTAATGGGAAATGTAGATGATAGTACAGGTTCTGGAGTCTGAGTACCTGGGTGTACACTCCATTTACTAGCTTGTTAAGTTTGGACATATTGCTTAATTCTCTGAGCTTCAGTTTCTTTATTTGTGTAATTAGAGACCTCACAAAGTTTTTATGTTAACTGACCTATTAATATATGTGAAGATTTGGCACATGGAAACCTGAGTGCTTACTAGTTATCACAATCCCTATCCTAAGCTCTTTAAATGTTTTTCCCCCTCTAATTCTCACCAAAATCCTATAAGGCAAGTTATAATAAGACACCCCTTCTTCCCTTTATGGATAAGAAAGTATGATCCAGGAAAGGTTAAGTAACTTGTCCATGAATTCACAACTAAGTAGTAGAACTAGTATTAGAATGTAATCTTAGTCACATGTTCAAACAAAGTTTCGTAACAACTATGCAACTATGGGCACCCTAGCATTGCAGAAATTATGAATAATCAACAAGCTATCTGAACTCTGCTGCGTCTGACCTAATAGCTATATCTGAACAAGGGATTTTATTACACACTAGGGGCCTGGTGCACAAAATTCATGCACTGGGGGGGGGGTGGTACCTCAGCCCAGCCTGCCCCGTCTCACATACTGGGAGCCTTAAGGGGGTGTCCTATTGATGGCTTAGTCCCTCCCTAATCCCCTTGGGGAGCAGGCCTAAACCCTGGTCTGGCTTCCCTTTGTGGAAGGTGACCAGGCTAATCAGGGGAAGCCACCAGCCCCATCACCCCCCTGCTGCAGCCATTGCCAGTCACCGCAGCCACCAAGGTGTTTTTTATCAACATGGACTCCAGTCCCTTCACCATGAAAAAATGACAACTTTCTTTAGGCATTTTTAAGATGTGTCTTTCATAGGCTATGACATTTCTTTTTTTCTTTTTTATCCTCACCTGAGGATATGTTTCCATTGATTTTTAGAGAATGTGGAAGAGAAGGGAAAAACACAGAGAAACATCAAAGTGAAAGGAACACTTTGATTGGTTGCCTCTTGTATATGCCCTGTCCTGGGCCCTAACCAGGGAGGAGCCTGCAACCTAGGTACATGCCCTTGGTCAGAATTGAACCCAGACCCTGCAGTCAGCAGGCTGAGGCCAAACCGGCTAGGGCAGGATATGACATTTCTTAGCCCTCCAGCAGTGGACCTTCATTTTTTTTCTCCAGGAGTGTGGTGGAAAAACCCTAGATCACCTTTAGGGATTCTTATTACCCAAGTTACTAAGAATATTACCAATGGTATACAGGGAGTTTAGCCAATGAGCGGTAAGAAAAGGTGTTTCCTCTGTAGTTCACTCTGATCACTGGCTCCAGCCCTGCCCAGGCCTGTAACCTCTACCTGAGGATGCAGGCCTGGGCAGAAGACCCCCAAACCCCTTCAATTGCCAGCTTCACAGAGCCCAGGGCTCTGCAATCACTGGCTCTGATCCTGCCCCCTGTCATTGCCGGCTCTGCCCTTGCCACACTGGCAGCCTCTGGCCAAGGCTGCAGGCCTGAACAGGGGACCCACAGACCCCTGCGATCACAGGCTCCACCCCTGCCCCTCTGATTGCTGGCTCTGAGGAGCCCAGGCCCCTGTGATCTCTGGCCTTGCCCCTGCCCAGGCCTGAGGCCTCTGGCCCAGGCCTGAGGCCTGGGTAGGGCACTCTCATACCCCTCCGATCACCAGCTCTGCCCCTGCCCCCTCCAATCATCGGCTCCACCCTTGCCCATGTCTGAAGCCTCTGGTGAAGGCCTCTGGCCTGGGCAAGGGAACCCCCAGCCCCCTCTGATCACCTCTTCCTCCCCTCGGGCACCCTGTCTCCCCCAACACCTGCCTGGCTAACAGGCCTGACCACTTCAGTGGTGGGGCTGAGCTGGACTGGGCGCTGCCATCTTGTGTCCATGGGGGCAGCCATCTTTGTCATGGAGTGACACCCAATTTGCATATTACCCTTTTATTAGACAGTACCAGAAGCCCAGTGCACAAAAATTTGGTGGGGGGGGGGGTGGTCCCTCAGCCCGGCCTGTGCCCTCTCGCAGTTTGGGTCCCTCAGGGGATGTCCACCTGCTGGCTTAGGCCCACTCCCCAGGGGATCGGGCCTAAGCTGGCAGTCAGACATCCTTCTGGCAGCCTTGGAGCCCTCGGGGGATGTCCACTTGCCAGCGGGGAGCAGGCCTAAGCTGCAGTCAGACATCTTTAGCACTGCTGAGGAGGCAAGAGAGTCTCCTGCCATCACCGCTGGGCTGGCAGCCATCAGTCTGGCTCGTGGCTAAGCAGAGCTTCCCCTGTGGGAGCGCACTGACTACCAGGGAGCAGCTCCTGCACTGAGTGTCTGCCCCCTGGTGGTCAGTGTGTGTCACAGTGACCAATCATTCCCAGTCATTCTGCTGTTAGGGTCAATTTGCATATTACCCTTATATTATATAGGATGTGCACACATGTATCAATCATATCCATTATAGGTAGTTCTCCAAAAGAGGTTGAAAACCAAGGCACTACAGTACATTTCTCAAAATTTGTTCTCATGCTTTTGTATCCTCCTTTCCAGGCTGGTGACCCCACCAAGAAAAAGGGAGCTATGTTATTCATTTCATAGCAGACTTATTTCATTAACACTATTAGTAAAAAGCAGTTGGCTTTCAACAAAGACTTGTTGAATGAAGAAAATAATGTATGAGAAAAGACTCTGTAAAATCACAAAATAAGAGCCAAACTTTTATAAAGTCACCTAAACTATTATAAACTTATATTTATACTTTCATTTAAATATTTATTATAGTTAGAAAAATATAGAGCCAACTTAATAATTATTAATAATAATAAGAGCTATAATACTTGTTGAAGATTCACTATATGTCAGGCTAAAAGCCTTATCATCTTATTCTAATCCTCATCAAAACGCTGTGATGTGGGTCCCATTATTTTCATACACAAGGGCACTTTCTCTGGAGGCAGAGCAGTTCCTTGCCTCTGAAGACCACACATCAGAAGTGCAACTCTTTCAATTTCTATATCAATTCCCCTTCTGCGTATAAAAAATATTTTTAAAGAAAGATATACAGAATATTTCTTTTCATCACCCCCAAAAGAAATTCCTTATACAACAGCAATCAGATCTAACTACATATATTTTACATACATAAAAGAAATGCAAATTCTTTTAAATAAAGCCATATATATATATATGAATGTATATATGATACAGCTAATGCAATAGAAAATCATGAAAGAAATTCTAAAGGAAAAAGTATGACTTGGTAGGCCTTCTGGAATTTTGTATTAGCAACATCACCATCCACTGAGTAGGGTAAGTAATCAAGAACTGACATCCAATTCCCTTTATTGTGGGTCAAATGCAATTTCAAGGACTTCTTAGCATTACTGTATTCACAACCGAATAGTAAGCGCAGGATGAAATGTAGGTAAAATCGGGTGATGGTCACCCTAGTATTATATTACTGTCAAAGAGGAAAGCTTAGGAAAAGTCACAGAAGTTAAGGAGGATGTCCATTCTGTCTTTTAGCATGATATATTCACGCTCATTTTCTAAGTACCTCCAGCACTGCATTGGATAATTTACAGCGGTCCTTAAAGCACAATCTCACAAGTTCTGCACCCACTTCAGATAACGTAAAGGAACTCACTGTTGGTAAATGCATGTTCCTCTTCATTTCCATCACTGTCCTCAGAGGGAGCCTTATAAGGAGGCGGCAGTTTCATTGGAGGCGGAGCAGTTCCTTGCCTCTGAAGATGCAAAATTTGAGAGAAGGGTAAATGGCCTTTGCACAATCCTCTTCTTCAATGGCAAATAGGATAAAAAGATAACATGTATCCAACTTCACTGATATCAGAAGACTATAAAACAAATGTAATTTATTTTCTTATACTTATGCTATTATGTAAAAGGGACTGTGATGTAAACACACCAATAAAGAGAACAGGAAGGCAAAAGCACAGTTTTTATGACTCTAGACCTGCCCAGAATAATGTACACCTTTTCCCAGCAAGGAAGCCAATTACATGTCTTTTCTTTATGCCATAAAGCTTAATTTTCTTTGTTATTAAACCAAGTAATTCAAATGAAAGACATTTCAAAATTAAATGTAAAAACATATTCACTACATCATTTCTACAATTACTTACACTTTTCATTACATTATGAAAGATTTCATTCTTTAAAACATACTTGGAATACCAAGATTTGCTAACTGAAAAGGTATTCATTTATAATTTGTAGATAGTCAACACATTTCCAAGTTTAAAGAAAGAAAATCTTTATGATGAATACATTTTGTATGTTGAAGTATTTTTTAAATTTACATGCTGAATGATACAACACATCAGTACTTCGTTCAAATTAAAGCAAAAGAAAACTCTGTGGTCGGATTACCTTCAGAGAACGTAGACATTTTCTGGAACGCTGGGAAAAATAAAACATGCCAAACTTTATAGAGAGAGTCAAGCTGCTGAAGAATAGGAGCGGAGCGATCTGAACACTCCACAGATTCCAGAACAATTGGATTAAGATTTGTTTTGCTACAGGATTTCAACAAAGTACATTCAATTATGATTTATATGATAAAACCACTAATGGCAGGATATACTTCAGTAAATGGACATGATGTGGCCATTACAGAAAGCAGGCATGTAATAAATTCCTCCAAAACAGAGAACACTATTTGAGTTCCATAAAGGAAAACACATACCTCACTTTATTTAAATAGCATCTAACAAAAGCAATACTTCATATATATGTAGAAAATCCAAAAATTGACAAAATTCAAGAATGATGAAGGTAGGTGCCAAATACAAAATGCTTATTAGGTAGGAAAAAAATACACAAATTTGACCCAGCTTGTTTGCTCAGTAGTTAGAGCATCAACCCATGGACCAAAGAATCTCAGGTTTGATTCCTGGTTGAAGGCACATGCATCGGTTGCAGGTTTGATCCCTAACCCCAGTCAGGGCACATGTGGGAGTCAACTAGTTGATGCATCTTTCTCACACTGATGTCTCTCTTCTCTCTTCTCTCTTCTCCCTCTCTCTCTCTCCCCTCACCTTCCCTCCACTCCCCTTCTCCTTCCCTTCCACTCTCTCGCAAAAGATTAATGGAAAATATATCCTCAGGTGAGGATTAACACACACACACACACACACACACACATATATAAATTGATCACAATGTCTCTTTAATTTTTGCTGAAAAAAATTAAGAGTTAAGTGAACACTAAAAACAGCAAATGATTTCCCCCTGCCCCCCTAAAACCTTTTCCTCAGAATCAGATCATTCTAGGTCAAAGACAATAGTCAGAACAAGGACAGCTAGCTTTTAAATATTAAAAGATATAAATTTTTAGTAGCACTTTTTTTTTTATATTTAAGAGGGAACTGTTTACACACCTGATTATTTAATTAACTCTAACAACACTCTGGAGAAGAATATAGGATACGTGTGTCTTGGATTCCCTCTAGTCTGAATGTGGGTTGCCAGATACTGGGGCATCTTCCTACTGCGCATGAGAGAAAGGTGTGGGAGTGTTGGCTCTCCCCTCAGCAATGAAGGCTGGAGCTGGGTATATGCAAGGAGGCCGCATAAATATAATCTCCACGAGGGCAACATAGTGTGACATCCTCATTCCTGGTACAAAATAGGCTTTTCTTAAATGTAAGTAACTGGTTGTTACTCATGCTGTTTAGGTTCCCTGACGATATTAACTTCTATAGAAAAAGTTGCATTTTTCTGGTTCATGTCTAATAGCACTGCATATTAATTTTGCCTGGTAGAGATGGAAATTATTTCAGTCCTGTAGAAAGTATAACTTCAAAGGTTACAGTTGTATTGCCCTGTAAGACATTAACCAGCATTGCATCTAAATTTGAATCCTATTTAAGCATTCTCTTTCAGCAACTATAAATACTTCCCTCTTCCAATTCTCTCTGAGCAAGGCTAATCATCCTGTTTAGGTCTTTCATTAATGAGTTAAGTCAATACCTAGAACCTGTACATTTTGCATAATTTTATATGGGTTTTACTTTCTGAAATTATACTTTTGTCAGTGTTGGAGGTCCCACTGAGATGTTCAAGTAGACTCACCTCCAGAACCAACTAAATAGTGGTGCCTGAGATATGTAATTCATGAATTACTTTAATCAGATACACAGATTTCTTGGCTGCCACAGTAAATCCCCAGTGGCAACAGACTTTGTTTTTTCTACTCTACTTCTCCTTTGAAAAATTTTCAATTCTATGTTTTTGTTACTGAAAGCACTCTGCGTATACGAAACTGAGAAAAGCCATTTCCTCTCATTGTGAGTTAGTGATATTTTCCTACCATCAGAAGGTATAAATAAAATAGATGTCAATTTCCCAGAGAATCTCTTTCTGGTTGGTGTATAGAGACTTACAAGCATTATTTAAATATAATATTCCCACATGTGTGTTTATAAAAGAATACTGCAGATCCTTATACATTAGCCCTCATATTACTGGCCAATTCTAAGGACTCACACAATATGGAATATCACTAATGCAACTCTGTGTTATCTGATGCTGTTAAGAATGATGAGGGAGCCCTGACTGGTTTGGCTCAGCAGATAGAGCGTTCGGCCTGAGGACTGAAAGGTCCCAGGTTCGATTCCCGTCAAGGGCATGTACCTTGGTTGCGGGCATATTCCCAGTGGGGGGTGTGCAGGAGGCAACTGATCGATGTTTCTCTCTCATCAATGTTTCTAACTCTCTATCCCTCTCCCTTCCTTTCTGTAAAAAATCAATAAAATATGTATTTTTAAAAATGGATACACATTGCAAAGTGTACAATTTGAATCCATTACCATAATCAAGATAATGTACATTACCATCACCCCCAAAAGTTTTCTCCTGTCTCTCTTTAATCCTTCCTTCATGCCCCTTCCCCTGGCATCACATTCTCTTGAACTACTGGATTAGCTCCAAGTCTTCACTTGAGGTCAAGCAATGTGGAAGATGGAACTAAAGATACCACCCTCGCAACCCCAATCACTGCAAATAAGGCTCAAAAGGTTGAGAAAGAATTCTGCTGGTAACGACCTGCAATCTGTACATAACTAACACTTCTAAACCAGTTTTCCAGAATCCACCTATTAACTGTGTTTATTAACAACTAGAGGTCTGGTGCACAAAATTCATGCACTCTGCGGGGAGGGGGGTCCCTTCAGCCCAGCCTGCGCCCTCTCACAGCCCAGGAGCCCTTAGGAATTGCCTGACTACTGGTTTAGGCCTGTGGGGAGCAGGCCTAAGCTGTCAGTCGGACATCCTTAGCACTGACGGGGAGGTGGGAGAGGCTTCCACCACTGCGCTCACCAGCTGTGAACCCATCTTCTGACTGAGCGATGCTCCCCTTGTGGGAGCACACTGACCACCAGGGGGCAGTTTTTGTGTTGAGCTTCTGTCACCCTAGGTCACCTGCCATTCAGTAAATTTACATATATGCCTTTTATTATATAGGATTGCAAAAACAAACCACAGAATCCTGCACACACAGTAGATGCTACTGTTAATCAGAATATAATAGTTGTGATTAAGATCTGAACTCAAAGAAGGTGGCCAACCAGGTTAAAACAGACAATCCTAGAGTTTGGAAAGCAACTTAATGCTACTTTTGCTTATCTTTTTGAAAGGAAATTCATTGTTCCTTGACATTATATCCTAAAATAAATTTTAGAATAACTCATGCTACTAGAATAGAGGTGGGAAATCAGGAATGGATGACTAATTGGATGGTAATGAATGTTTTCTCAGTATAGATGACCTTTATGATCTGCTTCTTGGAGGATGAAAAGGAAGACCAAAGTGGGAAATGGACTTCCAGGCTGAGAGACACCAAGGTCAAAGTCTCACAAACTCTCTGGTGCAAGGTGTTTTCTGGGAATAAACAGACAACCCGCCCAGCTGAGTAGAAGAGGGATAAAGATGAAATGGCTGAGGGGTGCTTTAAATTTTAACCATTTTACACCTATGCTCCGCTAGGTGTCTGGCCTTCATCCTGGCCAGTTTTACTCACAGAAAGGAAATATTCTAAATATAGTACCGCTACCCAGACACTCATCAAAATAACATTCTGATTAACGGTAGCTCAAACAGGCAAAAAGAAATAAAAAACACCTTTTAAAAGCTTGAGAGGTTCAACTTACCTTTTCTTTTTTTTCTTGGGTGCCCTGGTTCTGGTTATTAGCAATTTTGTTGGCCTTGTTATGCACACTAGGAATGACCTACCAACAAGAAAAAAAGAAGAGGGGAGAAGGAAAACATTTAAATGACACAATCATTACATTTATTTATGTATTAAAAAAAACAGTTCAAAACTTAATGAATTCTTTGACTTCATCTATAATGTAAAGACATGAGAAGCACAATTCAAGGCAAACAATACAACTTGGAAAATCTGATAAGCAATATGAATCTTAAATTGTGGGGTGTGTGTGTGTGAGATCAAGGGGGGGGTGTGATCCACAAGCTCGTGTGTATGGGACCAGAAAGTGAGGATGAAGAAGGCTAAAAAGAAAGTCATGATACTGACTGCTGTCCAAACATCTCATTTTGCAAAACGCAGTATAAGAGGTGACCTAAGTTAATGTCTAGAACATAGGATGCATCTTTTGTTGGATAAATTTACGTTATTCATCATTGTACCCCAGTTCCAATATGTTATCTAGCACACTTGCGCATACTCAATAAATATTTCACTGTTACTATTAGCATAAAAATGAATTTCAAGTCTTTATTTACACCACCGAATAAAAGCCCAATAAGAATTTAGTGTGATTTATCACTGTAACTCTGGTGCTCAGAAAGAGCCTAATACATATTTGCACTCAATAAATATTTATACATGAAAGAGTATAACATCATAGAAATAACTAATTCTTTATAGTACCAAGAGCATAGATTAATTTTTTAAAACTAATGAAACACCTTAGGAAAATATAAAAACTTTAGTTTTCTTTAAATTAAGGCTCCTCAAATAGCAAATATTAATAATCTTGGCATAAAAATCTGATGACAGACATAAAAATTAAAAGAAAAAAAACAGAGCCCTAACCAGTTTGGCTCAGTGGATAGAGTGTTGGCCTGCGGACTGAAGGGTCCCAGGTTCGATTTCGGTCAAGGGCATATACCTTTGTGGGAGCATCCCTAGTGGGGGGCGTGCAAGAGGCAAGCTAATTGATTTTCTCTCTCATCGATATTAATGGCTCTCTATCCCTCTCCCTTCCTCTCTGTAAAGAACTATGTGCCCTGGAGACTGGAATCGAACTTGGAACTCTTTAGTCCACAGGCCAACACTTAATCCATTGAGCCAACCAGCTAGGGCAAGAAGACTATATTTTTAAGAAAAGTAAAAGAGAGCCTATTTCCTGTGAAAGTAAAAAATATATTTGTATATGATTAATATGCAAAATATATATATGTCAAAAAATTTAGGCACCATTATGAAACAACGATATTAGTAAGAACAAATGGACTATAGGGAGAAAAAAGAACACAAAATAAATTTAATGAACTGAAAGGATGACCCCAATTTCCAAAGTTTTTTTTCCTTCAGATTTTTTTCCAATTGATTTTTAGAGAGAGAGGAAGGTAGCAGGAGAGAGAGAAAGATCAATGTGAGAGCGAACATCCACTGGCTGCCTCCTGCACACCCCCTTCTGGGGACTGACCCCGCAACTTGGGCATGTGCCCTGACAGGGAATCAAACCAGCAACCTCATACATGGGCAACACCCAACCAACTGAGCCACACTGGACAGAACCAACAGGGCTTGGTTTTGAACATTAAAAAAACAACACATGATGCCTCTGTTAAATGTGGTTATGATATTAAGTTGTAGGGGGGGAATTACCTTGGCATAAAAACTATCTATATAAGAATGCAGTATAAATCACGGGTTCTGCTCTCAAATAAGCATGTGCAAAGTAACTCTGAATAGATACACGCACTTCTTTCTAGTATGCTAAAAACACACTCAAGAAATTCAGGAGAAAAAGATTAAATTAAAAAGGTAATATATTGTTGATACATGCAAGCATCTGTGAAAAGCACAAGTGTAAAAAAATAACGTAAATACAACTCAAAGAAAATGAAAGTACAAAGTTGAACACCACACAGTGCTGATGAGATTTCCATGTGACCACGGCAGTTACACACTGGGCCTGCCATGAGAAAATGACTTCTTTTGGGGACTTTGAGGGAAAGGCTCACAGCAATGCAAACTGGTAAAAAGTGATACCGCATTCGGCTGTATTTCCTATTTCTGTGATGATCAATACTATGTGCAATAATAAGTGAGTCAAAGAGAACACCATTTTGTACAAATGTGAACCTCGATCCCTTTCACTGGCTCATTCAACAGGAATCACTTTGTGCTAAAAAAAAAAAAAAAAAAAAAGGAACAAGTCCTAGGCACAATAACTAACACCATCACTTGAACATGCACATGCCCCCTTGGCTAGGACCACAAAGGGTGCAATGCTTGATGAACCAAATGCACAACATGGCAGTCTATAGGGCTGCCCTCGGGGTTAAAAGCGGGGGACGAGTGACTTGAGCATGGCACGATGCTGAAGAGATTTTCTTTTTCCTTTTTGGAGGAGTTGGAAGAAATTGCACTGTGTATGTCATCCAGGAGAAAATATCCACAAAGGCTGGACAGAAGCCTGCACTTTCAGGTGGACGTTATAACCTATGTGAATGCTTTCAACATTTTCTTTGGCAGGGCACTCACAAGTGCCTCATAAATGCATAATTTGATTGGCTCATTCTAGTTCAAAATGGTTTCTTTGCAAAGATCACTTGGTGAGGAGTAATCATGCCAATTTTCCTACTGAACTCAGTTTCCAGAAATAAAAGTGATGGCGTAAACTACTTTCTCAATATCATAAAAGTTTAGAAGTAGATCCCCTAAAAAAAATTTTAAAAAAATCTTAAATTTCGAATGGTATGAAAATCAGAAGGCTTGATTCAGTTCATCTCTCTCAACGAGTCCTGGTGGTGTATAAACACAGCGCTAAGAAAAGGGACTGAACTGTAGCTCAGTGCCCCAGAGCAGAGCTGCCCGTGTGGGGTGAGGCTGCAGCAGGCGGGTTACAAGTGTGTTGAAATAGCATATTAATGTCCGGCCTTTGGGGCATCTGTTTGTCCAGTTTGACATTCAATTATAATTTTCTGTATGCCTTGACATATAAAAGGCTGAAAAGCACTGCGATACTACATTGGAATGTAAATTTTAAAAAGTATATGACATTTTCCCTCCTGTTCAGACACTATGTGCTGAACAACTGCCTTCCATTATAAAGTTAAAAAGAAATAAACACTGTGTCCAGTTAGAGGGCTTAAAGGTGACATTGCTGCTGTACACTGCAATATACTCATCCTGCCACAGACGTCTGCGTATCAGTTTTGATTCTATACCAAAAGAGTGATTTATTATAGAAAAAAATGTTATGATTAAAAAATACAGCCATTTTTTGAATTCAGAATCCCAACAGAATTTACAATACAACATGTTTGTATTTAAAAAATTTTTATTGATTTCAGAGAGCAAAGGAGAGGGAGAGATAGAAACACCAATGATGAGAGAAAATCATTGATCAGCTGTCTCCTGAATGTCCCACACTAGGGATGGAGCCCACAACCTAGCCATGTGCCCTGACCAGGAATCAAACCATGACCTCCTGGTTCATAGGTCGATGCTCAACCACTGAGCCACGCCTGTGGGGCAGCATGTTTGTATACACGCTTTAATAAATACACAGGACATTTGATGGTATCTCTAGAATGTTCTTATACCTGACCCTCTTCATGTTCAAAGTACTTTATAAACCAAGTAACTTGCCTCCAAGTTAAGCAAAGCTGGTAAATAGGGAATCAAGAAATCGAAAACAGGCCTGTTTATTTCCACAGACCGTGACTTATACCAGTACACACCGGAATGACTCAAATTTAATTAGGAGGTCAAAACTGGAGAAATTGAAATGAATAAATTTTTATGAAGCCAAAGCTTTTTCTAGGCTATCGTAGAGTAAAAGTGGAAAAATACTTGGAGGCTAAAGCTTGGTTTACAGATACAGAGAATATTTATAAACTCTTTGAAAACATAAACGAAAGCTTACTCTTGGCGTGGATGACAAGCTCTGAACAACGAACACCACTGGGTTTCCTGCATTCTTAATGGCCTCCACTGCTTCGCTGTGTGAGGCATTCTGCAAATCCACTCCAGACACCTACAACACAGAAGGCATTTATTTGTATTAGAGGTGGCAGATACTGTGGATAGGTTCATTCAACATTCATATTATATAGTCATGAGAGCTGCCAGAGTCTACTGAATTACTAGTAAACCGAAGTTAGGAAAAAATAAGCTTTGCTGTTCTGGAACACATTTACGAAAGTAACGTATTACCTTCAAGAAAAGTAAATAAGACAAAAATCGTAATAACAATAGCCCTGGTTAAATGTAATCACTCAAATAGTAGCTTACTCAGTAACAGAACTTCAAGCTTCTGAGCTTATAATGTCACCCCTGTCACTCACACAGTACCTAGTTCTGGGTGGGAGAAGGCAAAGGTGGGGATCTCTCAGGCATCTTTTCTCACACTGAGAAGAATGATTACTTCAGGCAAATTGTCCACTATCACAATTAAGCAGTTGAACATTTCTTAAATTCTGTTTAAAAAAGAACTATAAAAACATCTGTAGGTTCCTTCTCCAGGCATGTTTTGTGCTCAATAAATTTGGGTAAGTGTAAATGGCTCTTTATTATACAAATCTCAGAGAACCTAATTTGAGAACATGCCCATAATCTCCAATACATCCTTTACTTAATAAACATATTTAATAGAACCAATTTTTCAAACTGATCATGTACTAAAGTCTTGGTAACTGTTGGGGTGGCTTATGGTCAGTGGATAGTGACAATTTATGAATATGGTTTTGCCATAAGGGGGACAAAGCAATAGGAATGTGGGTGGAGAGGGAAGTGGGGTCAAGACAGGTTTTGTTTTTAAGATGGGAGCTATTACAGCAATAATGATGCAGTAGAGAGGCAAAACGAACGAGAGAGAGGGAAGTGACCTCTGTAGAGGCCAATCCTTGGACAGCAGAGAGGGAATGACTTCTGTACAAGTTAGAGAGACTGACTTTAGAGAGAAGCACAAGTAGTTCATTTGTTGTTGCACACACTGTTAGAACAAAAGACTGGTATGCAGGGGGAGCAAGGGGAAGCTCCCTTCTGACTGCTTCTATTTTGTCAATGAAATGAGAAACAAGAACCATCCAGAGAGATTAAGGCTGGGGAGGAGGTACTGGAGGTTTGAAACAGTTACCCAGGGAAGTAGGAGAATAAAATAACTGGGGAAATATTACAGATTGCAGGGCAGAATTAAAGACTCCCTTAAGGGAGTGGTCATTAATTTCCACCAGACCCTATGGCAGTTCTTTTCTCTGGTGAGGCTAGAGACCTGAAATGAGCAGAGTTGCACAAGTTCAAGGAAAGAAAAGAGAATCAAAGGAGTTGAAAGAGTGCACAAGGGAGTGATTAGGATGATCTATCATTGAATTTGAGCAGAGTAAGGAGAAAAGGGAGCAAGAAGCTGAGGGAAGAAGCCTAGTGTGTTAGAAGGATTTAAAGGCAGGTGAGTCCGAAGAATGGTGGAAAATGGGGAAGAAGAAGAGAGGTGAGGTCAGGGAGGCAGCTGGAGCCACATCATGCAGGTCACTAGTAAAAGGCTTTTAATTCTACTAGACATCCATTGGAAGATTTTAATGCTCTGTAAAAGCTCTCTTCTCATTTGAGTTGAGTGAGGAAGAACAGGAATAATATTAAATGAATAAAGTACATAGAGAAGAAATTTAAAATGAAGCTTAAAAGCTATCACACAGTTTGATGAAGCTTTTTATAAAGAACCAAATCCCCAGAGCATTCAACAGTGAGAGAAGGAGAGGCATATGAGAACTATTTCATCTTCCAGTAACAACCGGCCTTTGTTTCCCCTTTCCACAGAGTTAAATGGGAATCACGGAACTTGGGAAGTTGGGGAGGGGGGAGATGTGGAATGGAAATCTGTCCTATTACAACAGAAAAATATCTACCCAACAGTGTGTCCATTCCTAAAAATTACATTAAATTCAAACTTCCTGGTACAAAAAATTATTTATATGGACCTAAATCCTTCATACAATTGTTTCAATCCAGAAAGAAGTGGTTATTATGCTTTACTTAAAAAGCAAAACAAGTAATACTTTTCAGGAAAAAAGTAAACAAATGACTATGCTTGACAGCTATATATTAAAGTGAAACATTTCAAGTCTACAGTGAGTTTGAAGAAATACAAATTATCAAATCTGAGACAAAACAGTGGGTTCTTACTAGTATGTGTAGAAGTGATGATGGACAAGTGAGAGAATACTTTATTTTCAACTGACAACAGGGAAAGATGAGGGGAAGAAAACAACCCAAAATTTAAAAAAATGAAATAATGAAAATTCCAATTAGCAAACAGAAAAAAGACATTCACAAACATGTCACGGAAGAGGATATACAGATGGCAATTAGCACATGAAAAGTTCTTAATATTAATCATTAGCCATTAGGGAAACACAAATGAAAATAATGAAGTATCACTCAATACCTATCAGAATGGCTAAAGTGAAAAATAGTGACAATACCAAATGTTGGGGTGAGGGTGCAGAGAACCTGGACCGCTCAGACATGGCTGGTGGAAATGTGGAATGGTACAGCCACTCTGGAAAACAGCTTGAGAGTTCAAGCCTAAAACTGAACGCAGCAGACAACCCAGCAACTGCACTCTCGGGCATTTATCCTAGAGAAACAAAAACTCCTTTTCACTCTGGAACTTGTATACAAATATTTATAGGAGGAGCGTTACATGGAATAACCAAGAACTGGAAACTACCCAAATGTCTCTCAATGAGTGAATGGTTAAGTATATCCTGGAATACTATTCAGCCCTAAAAAGGAATGAACAGTTGATAGACAGTAAACTGAGTAAACTTCAACCAAATTACAACAAGAGAACAAAAGCCAATTTCAAAAAGATAAATAATGCATGATTCCATTTATGTGACAACTGTGAAATAACAAAATTATAGACATGGAGAAACAGATTAGTGGTTGCCAGCAGTTAGGGATGGGGAGAGAGTAGCTATAGAGGGGTAGTAACACAAGGGAGTCCTGTGGTGATGGTACAGTTGAGTTTCTTTTCCCCCCATATTTTTATTGATTTTAGAGAGGAAAGGAGAAGGAGAAAGAGATAGAAACATTAATGATGACAGAGAATCATTGATCGGCTGCCCCCTGCTGGGGACTGAGTCTGTAACCCAGGTATGTGCCCTTGACCAGAATTGAATCCAGGACTCTTTGGTCCAACCAGCTAGGGCCAGTTGAGTTTCTTGATGGTGGTGGTGGTTATGCAAGGCTACCCCTGTGATTAAACTGTGTAGAGCTAGCAATACAAACCTGAATAAGGTCAATGAATTGTGACTATATCAGTATTTGGTTTTGCTATCTACATATATAAAAGCCAATACCCAGGCTAAAGATATTCAATATGGTGTCATCCTATAAAATCAATGCAAAGAAATGTATCAGATTCGCTCCTTAGGACATTCTCAGTGCTTTGATGTGCCCTTAAAACTCCACTCTACAAAGCCTACCACATGTGAACAATGGATTCATCCTTCCATCAACTTCCAGGACAACTCTGGGGGGACAGCCATGGCTAGCTCACCTACACACATTTACACAATTTAGAGTTTGTTAAAGACTAAGGGAGAAGCACGATGCCCTCCACGGCCTCATTTTGTGAAATTTTGAAACTGTTTAGTCAATCGAGGCTTTTTATTGTTCTATATGCTACCACTCTAACTTTAGACTCTTCATACAATTATGCAAGCAACATACAAACTAAGGCATATAAGTAAAATACACCAATTGTACACACATATACCTCATCACCTGAAGATAGGCATTCTGGCTAAATGATTATTTTACTATTTCATAGTACATTCAAGCAAAAATAGAATTTTAATATCATTTACCTCAAGTATTTTATCTCCAGTTTTAAGAGCATTTGTTTTTCCTGCTGGACTATCTTCTAAAACTTGTTTGATAAATATACCTTTAAGCTCCTCTCCATTCTTCAGGCGTTTTATAACGGTTTGTCCACCAACAATGCTAATACCAAGAGATACATCTGGTTCTCTAAAAATTTCAACACTGTAGAAAGAATAAAACAAAATGCACTCATGAAACAAGTTAATTTAATTTGTTGGACTGTTACTATAAGTGTTCAATTTGTACCATATCCATGTGGCTCATATATAAGTATATTTTTACAAATGTTACAGAAATTGTACCTCATTCCTAAATTATAAGATATTATTAATAATTCATGGCATAGCCCTGGCCAGTAGTAGCTCAATTGGTTAGAGTGTCATCCCAACATGGCAAGGTTGTGGGTTCGCACATGCAAGAATCATTGCACATCCAAGAATCAACCAATGAATGCATAAATAAGTGGAACAACACATAGATGTGTCTCTCTCTCTCTCTCTCTCTCTCTCTCTCTCTCTCTCTCTCTCTCTCTCCTCCCTTTTTCCCTCCCTCTATTTCCCCCTTCCTCTCTTTCTAAAAATCAATAAATTTTTTAAAATTAAAAAAAAAATTCATGGCCTATGTGAAAGTTCAAATTCTGAAAAAGACAGGTACATAAAACAATAAATACAACTCACTATTGAGAGGTTTAGCTAGGCCTTAATGTTCGCACCTCCTACCACAATGTTTCCGGTGATTAGTCCTTTTCATCTACACCCATAATATTAGCAAAGATTGGATTAAGGAAAGAACAAATGGGTGAGAAAATCAAGTCTCTGAGAAAAGCTGACAATTTCAGAATAAAATAAATTTTCCATTGAAAGACTTGTTGCCCCAAGCTGCTTTTCCCAGTCAGCAGGTGTAACCTGGGGTTCTTTAAGTGGAGGACAGATTTTATCTGCTCCTAAGGCAGGATGGCTTTCTTTTCTTCCTACCTTTACATCATTTCAAAAACATATGGGATAACACTTGGCCCTCAAGCCTTGGCCAGATTGCTCAGTGGGTTGGAGCATTGTCCTATACACCAAAAGGCTGTGGATTCAATTCCTAGTCAGAGCACATACCTACGTTGTGGGTTTAATCCCTAGTTGGGGAGCTTCCAGCAGGCAACCATTCATGTTTCTCTCCCACATTGATGTTCCTCTCTCTCTCCCCCGCTTCCTCTCTCTCTAAACTCAACAAATATATTCTCCAGTGAGGATTAAAACAAAAACAAAACAAAAAACTTGACCCTCAAAATATTATGAATTTTCCCCCCAATTGCATTAATTAACCAATAATTAATGCAAATAAAAATGTAGCTCAGAAAACAGCTCCTAAGAGTTTTTAAGACAAAACTCTTAAGTGCAAGAAAAAACAGTTTTTGTGGGCCCAGTGAAATTAATAATGCATGAAGAGTAGACAGAGCAGCTAAAGGAAGACTTCGATAATCTCAATAAAGGATAGCCCTCATGCCTACATAAAATTACAGGAGTATCTAAGAGAAATGAGCCCAACACATTCTGTTCACTCACACAAGGCACAAGGGGTTAGAGGGAGAGATAAATGGTATATGGTACAGCCTCACTACCATTGTCATTTATACATAAAGAAGCTTTACTGCAATCAAGGCAGCCCTATCTGCCCTTAGAGAGGCAGTGGCAAACTATGCTTAGTCCATCAGTTACTGTCATGGATGGACATTTGAAAATTGCTTCCTCTGAAGGAGTATAATATTTTCCTGTCATGGGTTGTAGTCATTTTGCCTGGATAAATCTCTAGAAAAGACAAAATAAAGCTAAACTTTGGGCCAGTCTACATATGAGTAGCAATTTCTCAATCAGTAGAGAATGACTGAATGACAGTAATTAAATTAAAGAAAAAAGCAGCTGATTGTGTTGTTCTATTGAGAAAGCCAATAACGTCAGCAACATACATTCTTGGTGGACCCCAGTGACTGAAGTTTGGAGTTTCTTCACCTTCACCTTCTTCTCTCTCAGGTAACTCACTAAGGATGAAAAAAAATACACACACAATTTATAAAACATAAAATTGCACAATCTATATGTAGTTAAACAGTTCTTAATTTTAAGCTTTTAAAATACTTATATCAATAGTTAACTGTCCACACAAAGTAAAAATATATTGTTTTAATGTTCAACTCAACAAATATTCACCCAGGATCAGAAAATCATAAATTATAAGTTCTGTTATTGGTGACATTCTACAAGTATATGCTATTTTCAAAAACTGTGTGTTTGATTTGTGCAATATTTGCTCCTCTATCAATATAAAAACTAGAGGCCCAGTGCATGAATTCATGGACAGGTGGGGCCTGGCCGGCCCAGGGCCCAATTGGGACTAATCTGGGGCCAGGCTTGGCAGGGGGAGGGGATGAGGGAGATCAGCCAGCTGGCCCGCCCCCAGTTGGGGGTGTGTGATTGGGGGAGGGGTCCCAGGTAGTTGGCAGGCCAGCCCACACCCCGGTCGAACTCCCGGTCGAGGGGACAATTTGCATATTAGCCTATTATTATATAGGATATATTCCTTAAAACTTGATATTGACTAACTCAGAGAATAGTTCAACATAAATGGCTTAACGATCAGTAAACATGATCCCTCTTTCTAAATTTTTCTGTCACTCTAAATAATTCCCATCATTGGTATCTCATGAATATCTTGTGTAGTTATACATCACTTTTCAGTTTACAGAGAGATTTACTTATGTTATCTAATTCAATCCTCCCACCTACCATACCACACCATACTTTCACCCATCAAGTATGTTAGCATGGAACTGCTTCCTAACAAAATGCTGAATTACAGAGTAATTATATAAGTAGTGCTATCTAATAGGGTAGAGACATTGCCATAATAATTATCTGGAAAAGGAGTCAGGTGTGCTAAGCTCCACTCTAACCCGTGCCATGAAATAGGTATGTGACTTTGGGCCATCCAATGAAATGATACTCTAAACTGATACTCTAAACTGATACTCTATATATAAAAATGTAGGCACTACCTCTTTCATTTTCACAAAAACCCCGTGAAGTAGGCACAGCAGGCCACATAACTATATTTTTCACACGAAGAACTGAGGCTCAGACATTCTACACAACTTCCTCACAATACCCAAATCTTTCTTTCCACACTAAGTCTCAATGCTCCATTATTCTCTGAACTCTCAACTAAGTCCTGTAAAAAGTAACAAAACTCAACTTCCTTGTCATTCTACAGACTTTCTAGGATATAATGGTTTAAGGGTAACTGTAAAGGAGAGAGCTGAAAGGATCTAGACATTCCAAAAATCAGGTAAGAAATTGGGATTGTTAGGGACCGTTAACTTCTCACCCACTACCAGATGGCCTTCTTGCCTTTGCCAATCTGTTCTTTATGATTAGAAGATCATAGCATTCAGGGGCAAGCAGCCTGGCAGATATCTGCTGGTTACCTCTCTTCCACTTTCCCTTCCCAACAGGACTCTGTTATTCCAGGGGGCACTTTGCCCAGCTCTAAAAAAATACATTTGTAGATTTCCTTTTAGTTAATGGTAACTGTGAAGATATGGGAGCAAAAGTCCCTGGATGAGACTTCCAGAAAAACTTATTAAAATGGAGGAGAACCAGTTGGCAGGAGCCTTTTGCTCTGCACCCTTCCCTTCTCCTTCTTAGAAGGCAGAGATGATACTGGTGGTGAAGCATCCATCTTAAAATCGTGAAGAAACCACAAGTAGCCATCCAGGAAGGACAGCAGAGAAGAAGGAAGAACATGTTTCAGACCCTGACAGCCCACTTTCTTCAAAACTGTTTACATGAAAAAAATCAAGGCCCTGCTTAGTTAAGACAACACTAAAGGGGGGATAGTATGGGAGGGGGGCGTTATTCTGTGTATAAGCCTCTGAATGCAATCCCTAAATGATACTCCCACAACTCCACCAATTTAAGCAAAGCGTTCACTTTATCACATCACATTATTCATTGGATAGTTGTAATCATCACATAAACTTTCATATTTTGATTACCCTATGTAACAGTAACAAAGATTAAATGAGAAAAAACTGGCATTTACTAGTAACTGAAGCTCAACCAATATTCATTTCCTTTGCAAGTTTTTCATTTATTGCATAAAAATTTCTCCCACATCCTATATAATAAAACTCTAATATGCAAATCAACCAAGTGGCAGAGCAACCGGTTCCTATGATGTGCACTGACCACCAGGGGCAGACACTCAATGCAGGAGCTGCCCCCTAGTGGTCAGTGTGCTCCCACAGGGGGAGCGCTGCTCAGCCGGAAGCCGGGCTCACGTCAGGCGAGCACAGTGGTGGGAGCCTCTCCCACCTTTGCAGGAGTGCTAAGGATCCCTCGGGTATGTCTGCTGAAGGCTCCTGGACTGCAAGAGGGCGCAGGCCAGGCTGAGAGACCCTCCTCTCCCCAGTGCACAAATGTCGTGCAGCAGGCCTCTAGTAAGAAATAAGTAACTAATGTCTGTCCTGATGTTGAAAATTCCTTGGAACTTTTTGTGTGGTATGAGTGATCAGAACATCTTTTATTATTAATAACAATCTCTTTTTAACCAGAACTGAGTTTGTGCTAATAAGGTGATTCTTGGTAGGACCCTGGATAGTTTTGGATGGGTGCTGCTGCCAGAGAACAAACAGGTGATTAGAATTGGAATGTCAGTCCCACCCTCAGCCCCACCTCTGGGAAGGGGAGAGGGGTTAAAGATTGAGTTCAAGCACCAATGGCTAATGATATAAACAATTGTGCCCACTTAATGGAATCTCCATAAAAAACACACACACAAACAAACAAACAAACAAAAACCAACCTAAAGGACAGGCTTCAGAGTGCCTCCAGGTTGAAGAACACCTCGAGGTGCTGGGAAGGTGATGTGAAGACAAGAATGGAAGCACTGTGCACCCCACACCTCCCACACCACCTGCCCTATGTCTCTCCATCTGGCTATTCCCGAGTTGCATCCTTTATAATAAACCAGTGATAATAAAGCGCTTTCTTGAGTTCTGTGAGGCCTCCTCACAAGCCCAAGGGAGGGGCTGTGGGAACACCCAATTTCAAGATGATTGGTCAGAAGTACAGTTGGCAACTGGCATCTGAGGTCAGGGCAGAACCTTTATGCTGTGGATTCTGCAATAGTTGGTGTCAGAGAGAAATGGTTGTTGTGTGAAGGAAAAACTCACACATTTGGTGTCAGAAGTGTTGTGAGCAAAAATAGTTCATAATAGGCACTATGAAAAACACACACGCATCTTTATGTGCATCTTTATTATGATACAACTATGCTATCATTATAGGAATCACATTCTTTAATTAAAAAAATAAACTAGAACGAAAACCAAGCTTTAATATTAGCACAAGCTATTAATTTTTCTATTAAAAAATAAAAACCAAAAATATCCTAAACTGCTAGCTTTCACAAATTAAGAGAAGGGTTTGGGGTGGGGGTCATTATCTAGAATATGGAAAGTTTTAGATACAGTGTGTAACAAAAAGATTATTTTGTTGGAAGAGACTATTTCAAAGAATATTATCTTTCTTCAGGAAATTGGTATGTGCATGTTTTAATCAGATTATTTTATACTTAAAGAGAGATAAAACTTGCAAAAGCTTATCCACTTAGTGTGAGTAGTTTTGGAAATACAGTCACAGGAGGTGAGCAACTATACCAACTGATGTAGTCACTTTACACTGAAGAAGTCATATATATATATATATATATATATATATATATATACACACACACACACACACACACACACATATTTATATTAAATTATATATATATACACCTTTTAACCCCAAATAAAATTTAATTGAGAAAGTAAAATACTTTTATTACACATATTAAGATATAAATTTTCACAAATACATTTAAGCCTTTAATGAGGGATTTCTAACCAAATTTTATAATTTGCACTGTAATTAAATATGGCCAATAGCTCAATCAGTTAAAGTTTTAAATTTTAAAATAACTGAAATTTACCTCTTACATTGAACCAGTTTTCCCCCGAGGGAATTAAACATCCAATAAAAACAATGCTTTTTTATTTCAAACCTTTTTAACAAATGCCCAAAGTTATCATTCTTTACAGATTTGGGAGGAAAGATGGAGTAGCTCATTAGTGAACAGGTGGGTGTTATTAGTAAGACTTGATCATGATATACAATCACTTTGCAAATAAAACCTTCAACATCATACCAAAGTCAGACGGATCCAGATAGCCAAGGTGACCTTTCCTTTTCAATATACTTTTTTTTTTCCATATAAGATTTAGCCATACTAAGCCACATGAGGGCCAAGTACACTCAGCACCCTAAAGGGATTAAACAGGAAGAGTTCTAGTTGTGACTAAGCTATGTCATGATTTCTTTTGCCTCTTTAAATATAGATTTTATATGGCAATTTGCTGTGACATGCCTGCCATAGGGAATACCGAGTGTTTGAAGTCAGGGAGAATGGGTACTAGTGTTTTCCAAACTAGTTAGTGTACTTATACAGATGTTACAGTGATTTTGAGGGTACGAAGCACATTATTACTCGGCACCAATACACAGAAAGAATCAGGCATTCCTCATATTAAAGGTTAGAATGGCACAGATCTGTGCTCGGTGAAAAGAAGCCAGACACACACACAAAAAAGTCCTACTGCATGATTATACTTGCATGAGTTCTAACAGGATAAATACATTACAGTATAAGAAGTCACATCAGTAGTTAGTTGCCTTGGATAAGACACTGCCAAGAGGATGGCAAACTTTCTGTGGTGATAGAAATGTTCAATATCTTAACTGGACTGTCAGTAATATGAATCTACACAGTGATCAAAATTAAGGAAACTGTCCCTTAAAAATCTGTGCATTTTATTAATATGTACAATTGTGTTTAAGAGTTTTGTTGAGGAAATAAAAGCTCAAGTCACAAAGGGTAACCTGCTTCCTTCAGTCAACTTTACGTCTCTTTTGGCCTTTTGTAGAGCGTGGATTAGTAACCAAAGATCTAAATATAGTCTCAAAGACATTAGTGTAATATTCTTATGAACCTCCTGCCCTAATTTTTCACATTTATCTTCCCCTGCAGTGTGGACAAAAACTGCAACAGAAGTATACTGGAAACCTCCCCTTTCTCCTTTCAATTCAAAATACTCCATAACAGTTTTCTCTCAAACGCACATATTTCTTTTCTTCCTTTTCCTCAGCCTCTTACCAATGTTCTGAATCCCAAAAGTAAACCTATTAAACATCTACCACTCATTTAAAAGGCACTAAATGTCAGGCACTGTACTGGGAGCTCAAAATATAACAATCATTTAATCCTTTCCCCCACCACACCTGCCTCCGGTTCTACCTCCACCTCTCTAACCAGCTACGTAATATGTAAAGTATTTCTTTTCACTTGCATCCTGTTATACCGACAGCATAATTTCTTGTCAATTTTTAAATATCTTTCATCTCAAGTTTATCATCCTCCCAAGGCTTTAGCCTCTGACACCTTGCTTTACTAACTGTGAGTTGGTCCTATTTTATTATAAAACAAATAAACACCCTACAATCTCCTTGAGCGTTTTTTTTTTTTAAACCAGCAATCATGAATACTACTCTAGATAAACCTCGGGGCCCATGAGTCTATCATTGTCACTGAGCATCACTGCTGACCGTTCATTATACATTTACTACGTTCCAGGCATTATATGAAGCCCTTTATATTCACTTTTATTTAATTTGTACAACTACCCACTTTATAAATGAGAAATTCTGGACACAGGGGAAGCCTTCTCAGGACCATGTAGTTATAAATAACAGAGGAAAAATCTGAACAACACCCACAATATGTCTATAGCACAGATCTGCTATTAGTCTGAGAGATGAGCATGTCCCCCTTTATCGGCACCCATATGTCCTCAGGCAGCAGGTGATGACAAAGATGAGTTGGAAAAGACTGAAGCCAGGTGAGTTCGGAAGACCTGATCTCAAGTGACCTTACGAAGAAAGGAGGATACTTGGAACAAAATAGCTCAGATTCCTTCCAGAGTAATCATACCTGCCGGCCCACAGTTCTCCTCATAGACAGCCCCACTTTGAGGGTGAGTCTGACCTCTTAATGCTTGTCCTGCCTCCAAACACAAGGGAAAGATGGCTTGACACAAATATATTTGCACATTAAAGAACTACAATTGATGCAAAGAAGAAACTCTAAGATACTATTTAGTACTTCATGACACCCTGATAATCTAAAAGATTCTCTCCCAAAAGAATCCACGCATTGTTCAGGAAGACTCCTGAGTGGCAACAAGTATGAACCTAGGATGCTAACTCCATGGGCATTCGCTAAGAGATTAAAACAGGGACTACGATTTACAGGAAGTCTCTGGAGCCTGGTGAGACTCAAATACATCCGGAAATCTGTGCGAGCAAGCCAAAAGCATAACTTTCAAATGCAAGATTCATCTCCCAAGACAAAATGAGGTTGGAGCCCTTAAATACCTGTGCTTGCATAAGAAATTGACCTTTAAAGTACTCATTTTAGGAGAAAAAAAGCAATGGGATAGAAGTAAAGCCTATCTTCCCTCTCAGAAGCTGGAAGAATTAAGATACAACTGATGTTGTGTTTTGTCTTCTGCGTGAGGAAGGAGAGGCGGGTTTGGAAATTTGTTTAGACCTTTTCCAATTCTGCAGTTAATAGTTCTATAGCTTCAGAGAAGTAGCCCCATTTCTGAATTCTTCTGCCAGATTTAATGATTAACACTAAGCACAAGGGAAATTTAAAAGACAAAGTGTCTCATTTAAAAAGTAATCTGACCACATAAAAAGTCATAAAATGTATTGCTAACCCTTCCAGTACTGCCACTCCTAGGCATCTCTCTTAAAGAAACAAATGCATTGCTTTTTTAACACTGTGAGTTCCTCCAGGAGCTGGTTAGGCCACTAGGACACCAGGCCTGCCAGCACCGCCCCTCTGCACACCACTCCAGTTCTGCTGCGTGAAAAGCCACCAGATTGTCCTAGTTGAGCCTATCTGTGTCTTCCCTTTCCATGCAGAGATGAGCTATGCAGAAGCACAAACATTTTATAAAGTTTCTATCTAAAACTCTAGGTGAAGGTCATAGGTTACTGAATAGAGAAGACAATAGCATTGTGTTGATAGATGATATAAAATCATTCTTGGACTAAGGATTTATTGAAAACATTGGGGCCAATCAATCCTACCCTATCACTCATTCCTGCTATGCTATGTCAGTACCTCCAGCTCCTTTGCTCACTCCTGTCCTGCACTCAAAGTGCTACACCACTCTGGTTTCGCCTTCATATATTGCTCCATCCTCCAACACCTACCCAGCCAAACTGCTCATCACTCTGTGGAATTTCCTTGAGTTGTAAAGAAACCTCTTCACTGAATGTTCTCAATACCTTCTCTGTTCTCTCAACAGCTGGTTCTTTGTCATGATACCACAGTCAAGTGGTTAGTGCTCATTCTCTTGCCCTCTGGGAAGTTGGCAAGAGGGGCCAATATTTTTCTAAACTCCCTTCCATCACTAAGCCATTACTCCCCTACCCTTGTTTTAGAAGCTAATCTCTACTCTGACACTTCTCCTTTTAATGCCACTCTACTAGCACCCCAACCCTCTTGTAAATAGCTTTTCCCCTAAAGGACAGAGAAAAAAATCAAGGTCACTGGGTCTCTATACGAACTATGTATAATCACACCCCCCTTCCTAGAATTTACAGATTTTTTTCTGGATCACTTCCAGAAAGACACAGACAGATACACACACATATTCTCTCTCATTCTCCCTCTCTCATCTATCTTTATCTATCATCTATCTACCTATCTACCTACCTACCTACCTACCTACTTCATGCATTCTACCTGCCTCTTTTCATGATCAGAATTCTCAAAACACTGGTCTGTTTTTCCTATGTCCAGTCTCAGACCTTTTGTTCAATTCTCAGTTCACCATGCACGCTAATAAAACTGTGCCGACCGAGGACCATACGGTCATGCCCCATGAAAACGTTTCCATTTTATCTACCTTGACCACCCTGTAGCATGCGATGATTTTTTTGTTAAAATGCTCTCTTCCTTTGATTTCTATGTCAACCTCTGGTTCATGGAATTTTCTTCTATCTTGTGTTCATTCCACTTTCCTATTTTCTTCCTCCATTCATATCTTTAATATTGTTGCTTTGCAGGTCTCCAATTTTGACCCTATGCTCTTCTTATTACTTGAACTTCCCATGAAAAGCTACTCAAACCCAGGAGTTTCACATCTGCTTGCCTGATCTTGTCCCCAATTATCCATGTCAGGACAGCCTCAACATTAACCCCAAGAATTATGGATCCAATCGACTCCACTCACTTTGTTGTCCTATGAATACTTAAACCCTCAATATGTCTCAAACTGAACTCATTATTTTCCCTTCCAACCTATTTATGCTCCTATTATCTATGTCAAAGAACTAATGGTCCCACTATCCATTTGGTTTTACATTCCAAGAACGAGTCATCAACAACTATTCTCTCTCACTTCCGACATGTTATCAGACACCAATTCCTATAGATTCTCTCTTAAATCCATTCCCTCATTCGTCCGTGTACTCCTTGCTTGAGCTGTTAAAAATAAACTATAAACCTCCCATTTTCTAAGCAAACACTCGAAGTGATCCATTTTGCATGCAAGTGCAAGAATACAGAATTGTATATAAGGCATAATTTTATGTATGGATGTAATTAGAGAATTAGTACATTGGGTTTTATTCAAAATATTTTCCTGTATTTTCCAAATGTGTCACCATAATCATATCTGTTTCATTTCTATAGAAGAAAAAACAAGAACTATTTTATAATGTGAAAGAAAAGGAAATCATACTATGCATCAGTGGTGTATCTAGAAGACAACAATCCTGTGTGTGCTGAGGTCTTGGAAACAACTCGGGTCCTGGGGAGTTGGTATAAGGGCAGATCGTCTTGCTGCCTTCTTTGAGCCATAGCAGGCAGTTCAACAAGCAAGCCAGGGCCTTGGGCATCATTCGGAATCATCATGCCTATGGAGTAAACCAAAAAATAGTGAACACAAAATGCTTTCATTCATCCTTCATTCATTCAACAAATAGTTAGGAGCATCTACCATGAGCAAGTCTCTTCTAGGAAGAAGACTTATTTACATTAAAGTAAATCAGTAAAATATTTAATATGTCAGATGATGACAAGTACTATGGTGAAAAATGAAGCCAGAGCCCTGGTTGGTGTGGCTCAGCTGGATGGAGCATTATCCCATACGCTGAAGGTTTGGTAGGTTCAATTCCTGGTCAGGGCTAAACTCAGGTTGCAAGTTCAAATATGAAGAACTATATATCAAAGACTCCCTTAAGCCCTAACCGGTTTGGCTCAGTGGATAGAGCGTTGGCCTGCGGACTCAAGGGTCCTAGGTTCGATTCCGGCCAAGAGCATGTACCTTGGTTGCGGGCACATCCCCAGTAGGGCGTGTGCAGGAGGCAGCTGATTGATGTTTCTCACATCGATGTTTCTAACTCTCTGTCCCTCTCCCTTCCTCTCTGTAAAAAATCAATAAAATATATATTTTTTAAAAAACTCCCTTAAGCCTATACATTTACAGTATATTTTGGAGGAAATTAGAAATAATTTCTAAGAGATATAGTCTTTTAGATTTTCCTGTGAGCATCACCTAAACTCTCCATTTCTTCATACTGAACTCATTTTCTAATAAACTCACTATGACTTCTGCTTCTTATCTTATCTAGAAACTTCAGAATCAGGATCTAATCAGTTGGTAATGCAACAGAGAATCTGACGAGGGAGTGAAAATAACTGTAACATTTAGGTGGCATGAAAGGAAGTGTCAGTTTCTTTCTCCTACCCCAAGCACCTTCTATCCCATCCACTAGGGCCCACATTTCTGCAAAGCAGTCATATCTGTATCCCCGCCCCACTCTCCCAGCTCTGCTTATGCCTGCCTCTCTCCACTGAGGAGGGACCAGGGGTAGGATCAAGATTCTGAGAGGGATGGCCTAACACCAAAGTCTTAAGAGCAGAAAACCAGCTCTATTTGCAGGGCTATTTCCCATCCAGCTATGCTGGCAAAAGCAGCCTGTTAAATTGCAGCACTGGGTTTTACAGGCTGCTGCAGTTTGTCTAAAACCTTGCATTACCTGCTCCACATGAAGAGTGTGCATGCCCTTGGCCCATCCCTCCTCCATGGACCCTTGGCAGTGCTCAGGCACACATTTCAGCTCTCACAGTGCTTGACGCAGTTTCACTTTACAAAGCTGTCCGCCACGCACACACACAGTACCCGGGAGCCCATAAAACAAATCCAGTCCTTTAGGGCCCGTGCAGTTGTTAGGTAATGGCCATAACAGGAGCACAAAGGTTAGAAAAACAGAGAACTTAAAAAATATATGTATTCTGGGTAAATGGAAGCTAATGCTTACAGGAGAGGAATGGGAAACATTTTCAAAAGACTTATACTTAGTGGGGTGCAAGAACAAAAAAATAGTCAACAAAATAAAGGCAATAAGAATCCAAGTAGAGAGGAGATTAGGGACTGTACAACTTAGCAACTGAACAAAAGGGAGGTTTATTCTGTTGTTAGATAACTACATATAAGCAGCATGTCATGCTCTCTTTTGACAAATATTTCTTGAGCACCTACTATGATAACATGATCAGAGATAAGCCTTGCCCTTCAGAACTTAGTCTACAATACGAGACTGGCATGCAGTTGAGTACGTATGCCTGACTCTTGGGAACAATGACAAAAATTCATCCAGGGTTCACTGGAGGCACACTCCAGGTAGGGGCAAAGATTGGGGGAAAAACTACCTTCTCTCAGAGATCTTGTAACACTAAATGCGTTACTGACTTAAAATTTATGTTGTATGCTTTATAGCAATAATTATACTAATTTGTAGGCTTAGTTTCAGAGTCCATGAGGAGTATAGGGTCTTGGGAGGACACAGAATTTTAGAGAAAATATAGAGTCTTTATACATAGATTCTCCAAAACTAGTTTTTAAATTAATTGTTGTTAGATAAATCTAAAATTGTCTGCTACTTATGAAGTGGTCAGAGAGCTAGAGATTTGAAAGAAAGAGGCTTTAGAGAACACTTAGCCTAAATCCTTCATTTTATACTTGAAGAAATAAAGAGGCCTGTAGAAGCCTGAAGGCCTGCCTGGTGACTCAGCAGGTTAACTGCTAAGTCTGAAGGATCCTGGCACTGGAACAGTCTGCCATAGGCTGGGCAGGGCTCTCGAGAGAAAAATGAAATTGAGTCAAATTAAGTCAATATGAATGCTGCTGAAATCTGTATTGACTCGGCATCAGTAATTTCTCAGCCCACCCATGATTAGCTTTAATCCAAATACTCATGCCTGCCACAGGGAATTCTGGAGGTTCTCAAAAATTTTTCCTAAAAGCATGTGGTTGTGAATACAGGTCTAAGACAGCTTTACTCTGAAAGCTATAATCTCTGAAAATAAATTATTTCCAGGGCCTTGCAAAGTATTACATTAAGGCAGTGTAGCAGGTTGAATGACGGACCCCTTAAAAGGTATATCCATGCTACAGGATTTATGAATGTGACCTTAGTTGGGTAAAGAAATCATTTTTGCTGATATTAGTATCTTGAGATGAGATCATCCTAGATTACCAAAGTGAGACCTAAATCCAGTGATAGGTGTCCTTATAAGAGACAAAAGAAGAGAAGACACAGACAGGAAAATAAGAAGGCCATGTGAAGACAGCGGCAGATAATGGAGTGATGCAGCCACAAGCTAAAGAATGCTAGAGCCACCAGTAGCTGGCAGAGGCAAAGAACATAGCACCCTGAGAGGGAGCACAGCACCTTGATTTTGGATTTCTGGCCTCCAGAACACGAAGAGAATTCATTTCTATTCTTTTAAGCCACTAAGTCTGTGACAATTTGTTACAATAGCCCTAGGAAACTCATACGGGCAGCAGAAGGCAGTGGAACTAATTTTGGAGACACCTGGGGTGGGGGGAGGGGGGGCCGGGGGGGAGGGACTGGATCATCCTATGAAGAGAATATCTCTTTTCCTATAGTTTTCCCAACTCCACTGCCTCTTCTCACAATAACCCACCCCATTTTTCTTGTCTGTTCCTTTCAATCCTGATGTTATAAAGCATAAATAGGTCCAAAGCAGTGGCAATTTTGCCTCCCATTTGGCATGTCTAGAGACATTTTGATTTTGATTTTGATAATGACTGGGGTAGGAGTACCACTGGTAATCTAGGGTTAGAAGGCAGGAAGCTGCTAAACATACTGCAATGCACAGTTCAGCCCTCCAATCAAAAATTATCTGAGCCACAATAGTATCAAGATTGTTATAAAGTATCAATGGTAATCACATGGATATAGTCTATTAATTCATTTATTTATTAATTGGTGCTTTAAACTTTTCCCAAGTATTTAATAACTAGGGGCCCGGTGCACAAAAATTTGTGCACTCAGGAGGTCCCTCAGCCTGGCCTGTGCCCTCTCGCAGTCTGGGACCCCTCTGGGGATGTCCACCTGCTGGCATGCCTGGTCAGCCTGGGTGAGGGGTTGATGGCTGTTTGCAGGCTGGCCAAGCGCCCCAGTGTGGACCTTCACCCATTGGGGTGTGGCCAGCCTGGGTGACGGGCTGAGGGTCGTTTTCAGGCTGCCCACAGCCCCTTCAGGTTTTGGGTCCCTATTGGGGTATCTGGCCAGCCTGGGTGAGGGGCTGATTGGTGTTTGGAGGCTGGCCAAGACCCCCAGTGGGGTCCCTCACCCCATTGGGGTGTGGCCAGCCTGGGTGCGGGCCTGAGGGCCGTTTTCAGGCTGCCCACAGCTCCCATTGACCCAATGTCCCAGCAAGGCTGGCTGGAAGCAGGTTTCTGAGGTTTATTTATCTTCTATAATTGATACTGTGCCTTTAAGCCGAGGCGTAGGCAGGTAATGAAGCCTCCTGTTGGCTTCAGCTCCGAGGCTTCTATAATTGAAACAATGTTGCAACAATGTTGCCTGGAGCCAGGAGAAACTCAGCCTGTTGGCAGTCAGTTTACTCCTGGTGCAACGGAAGCCTGCTGTTTACTACAGCTCCATGACTGCTGGCCTCCATCTTGGCTGAGTTAATTTGCATACAGCTGCTCTGATTGGCTGGTTGGCGTGGCTTTGGCGTCCCAAAGAAATGGTCAATTTCAATATTACTCTTTTATTAGATTAGACTGGAGGAGTATAGAAATGTGGTGGATTTTTATTAACACACGCATTCACACACACACACACACACAACAATATCCTTGCCTGGCTGGTGTTGCTCAGTGGTTGATCTATGAAACAGGAAGTCACAATTTTACTCCCCATCAGGGCACATGCCCAGGTTGTGGATTTGATCCCCAGTGTGGGGTATACAGGAGGAAGCCAATCAATGATTCTCTCTCATCATTGATGTTTCCATTTCTCTCTCCCTCTCGGAAATCAATAAAAATACATTTAAACTTAGAGAATTTTGGTAAAAAATTTCCCATATTTTCCCCTAGTCGTGATCAGTTAGTTACACATCATGCAAAACTGGATAGACTCATCTAATCTTAGGTACTCAAAATTACCTCAGTTGACTCACAGGTATTGATAACTGTTATTATCTCACAAATGCCTTTAATCTTTACATGAAGAATTCCATTCTTTCTCTTTCTCTCTCAAAAAAAATTACACTTACATACAACTGTTACATAATTTTCTATAGTTCTTTCTCTCTCCTTATGGCATATTACCATACACATAAGAATTTCACACAGAAAAAGATTTTTCCCACAAGTAGAGTCATCACATGTGAAGGACAGCACGAATCCTGAACAATGGCTCTATAAATGCCAGTGCTACAAAAGAATTTAAGTTTCACCTAGGGATCCTAATATTATAACATTTGATATTTCAGTGTTGGGGTAAAAAAAATTATTTGTTAAAGTCAAGTTTTCGAAATTATGTAAGAATCAATATGGGGGGGCAGAGATTTCAGGATTCTTTAATGGAAACTAAGTTATTAATGTACCAAAATTGACTATAATATATGACTATAAAATGTTTCATAAATGTTTAAAATATGCTTCTCTTTATTAATATTTAACAACCCCATTCAGTGAGCTAACAGTATCACTTAATAGCATCAAAGGTTTCAATGTATATCAGTAGAGACTTATTTCAGATTCAGTCTTGGGTATTAGTTTTAGTTTTAATTCATCCTGATAATAAAAAGCAAAATGAGGAAAGAAAATGCAGCCCTCTCAGAAAACAAAATCCGAAAACTCTAAGTTAAAATATAAACAACTGTTATTCTTCCAGATATTTGGAAGCAGATTAATAAGCTGATTTAAATTTGAAATACCATAATAAATGAAATGGAAACGTAAAATTGATCACATACAAAAATAAAATGGAAAGATTGCAAAATAATGCAATTTCAGTTCAGGAGAAACAAAAACCACAAACCTAACTCCAGACTGCTTTGTGTTAACGAATTAAGATTTTCCAGATCATCGAATCTGCCTTGTTGACTGTTTCCTTCAGTTGAGGATATGGAGGGATGAGAACTGATGCCAAAATTTTCTTTCATCTTGAGAGGAAGGAAAACAGAAACGCATTAGTACTTTATGATAAAATGTGGAACACTATAATGTTGTTTAAACAGACAATAATGATAGTGGAAAACTGGCCCTGAAAACAGACCTTCTCAAGTAATGGTTTATACTGTAGCAAGCAGTAATGAACACTGGTAACTTAATAGTTGCAAGAGTACAGGCTAAAAAACCTGTGTTTTTTTCCCTAAATACTGTATTTTTTAAACAACAAATTAGTTTTTCTAAGCATGAATAAGTGGATTTAAATAAACATTCGCCAAGGTCAAGGAATAAAAGATCTAGCCAGTTAAGCAAGGTCAATGGTTGACACACTACCTCCTGATCACATTGGACCACCACATAAATAGCTGATCCCAAAATCCCTGGTGAACTTCCATAGCTGTAAGCCTTTGCTGCACCCTCCCTAGCACTTTTATCTGCATGGTGAACACTCAGTGTCCCAAACCTAAAACCAAAGATAAGCACAGTCAATAATTTATCACACTTCTCGCTTTGTCCTCCTTTTACGCATCTTTATGGCTTTCCAACGTTACAATCTTCCAGGACATACAATTTTTATTGAAGTACTAGAGGCCCGGTGCACAAAAATTTGTGCACTCAGAGGGGTCCCTCAGCCAGGCCTGTGCCCTCTGGCATCCCAGGAGCCCTCGGGGGATGTCCACTTGCCAGCAGGGAGCAGGCCTAAGCTACAGTCGGACATGCTTAGTGCTGCTGAGGAGTCAGGAGAGGCTCCCACCACCACTGCTATACTGGCAACCCTCAGCCTGGCTTTTGGCTGAGCAGAGCTCCCCCTGTGGGAGTGCACTGACCACCAGGGGCAGCTCCTTCATTGAGTATCTGCCCCCTAGTGGTCAGTGTGTGTCATAGTGACCAGTTATTCCCAGTCATTCCCAGTCATTCTGATTTTGGTCAATTTGCATATTAGCCTTTTATTATATAGGACTAGGGGCTCAGTGCACAAAACTTTGTGCACTCGAGGGGGGGGGGGACGGTCCTCAGCCCAGCCTGTGCCCTCTCGCAGTCTGGGACCCCTCGGGGGATGTCCACCTGCTGGCATGCCTGGCCAGCCTGGGTGAGAGGATGATGACTGTTTGTAGGCTGGCCAACCCCCCCAGTGGGAACCCTCACCCCATGGGGCCAGCCTGGCTGAGGGCCGTTTTCGGGCTGCCCAAAGCCCAGTCAGGGTTCGGGTCCCTACTGGGGTGCCTGGCTAGCCTGGGTGAGGCAGCTGGTTGCCGCCTCCAGGGTCCCAGATGGCTGGCTCCACCTCCTCTTCAGCCCAGCTGGTCATGCTGGTCACTGCCTCTGGGTCTGATTGCTGGCTCCGCCTCCTCCTCAGCCTAAGCCCAATCACCTGCCGCTGCCTGCGCTGCACCTGCTGCCACCTGCGCTGCACCCGCCTCCATCTTGGCTGGATTAATTTGCTACAGCTGCTCTGATTGGCTGGTGGGCGTGGCTTGGCTGGTGGGTGTGGCCTAAATGTCTCGGAGAGACGGTTAATTTCCATATTACTCTTTCATTAGATTAGATTGTATTATGATATTGAAAAAAAACTTTTATGAGCATAAAATTAAATGACAACATTATGGCCACCACTACCAATAGCAATACACCAGGTGATTCTGTGTGTCACCTATTCCCATGTCAAGGTATTACTCACACAATCCCAAAACATCTATTCTCTGGTAGACTGCCCAGAGTCCTCTATGATGAAGAATCCTCTGGGGTTCCATAAATATATCTAGTCCAGTGCCCTGCATGGCAGAAGGACCCTCAAGCATTGGAAGAAGGGAAAAGGGGAGGAGAGGTCTAAGGGAGGCAAAGGGAAAACCCAGTCCTATCTGCCCTGTGAAAGAGCAGATGAAAACGCACTTTGAACATCACTGCAGGAAAGCTGTTAGCCTTGGTGCGGGGAGCGCCATACTGTACCTGAATGAATATACTGCTGCATATCCCTGTACAATAACTTCCTTTCCATTTGCCTGGAATTTAATTGGGGACGGGGGAAAAACACACAAACACGAAAAAATGTCCCTAATAAATGATCCCAATTGGTGACCAGTTAACTCTAGTTTTATAAAAGATAAAATTTATTGGCGATTTAGTAGCAAGGGCAAACCTATTAAAATATAATGCTTTCCTGCCCAGTTGTAAATGGGCAGTATCACAAATATCAAGATGATTTCCTAGAGTTTGGTGACTCTTTATTTAGTATCATATATAATACAGAGAAAGTGTGGTTAAGTGAGTTATAAACAACAATATATCTTTAATCAATCTGCCTTGACATATACACTATGTGAAAAACATAGAATTGTATTTCCCTGAGGGAATTAAAAAAAAAATCAAATAGCAAGAGACCCTGAAATGGATAATTAGGAGAAAAACAGCACTAAAAAGGCAAAGCAAAAGAACAAAACAAAACAAAAAACACACTATACTAGTAAAGCAACAGGAGCTTACTGACCGCAACTGAAAGCTGAGCGATGCAGAAAAGATGAACTTTTACTTACAGCAGCACACTGTACAGTAACATCTTGGAAAAGTGATTAATTGAAATCATTAAATTTTGGTTGTTTTTATTTTTGAAAGTTTCATGATTTAGGTGCTGGGATAGGAAGGGGAGGAGACAGGGAAGGCGGGAAGATCTGTCCTACAGCACCCCTTACCACGTTCTCAGCACTGTAGCCATACTGTTGCGTCTCCGGGGAATACACACTCATCATGGACCTTGCTTCTGGAGGCTCAGGTGGTTCGCTGTCACAGAACCACTGTGTACCAAAGTGAAGTTCCTTCATGGATGGAACAGGAGCAGCCTCCTGAATGTGTGAGGAGGGATGCAACTCCATGGATGGAAAGCAGTCTTGATAGAGCTCATATTCTTCATCAACAAGCATTTCTCTTTCTTCACCCATTTCCTGCAATCCGGGAGTCAGAAATTCATGCATTTCCCAGGCCTCCTTGCTATTGTCTATCTCTTTTTGTTGGGACTGGAAAGATCTTCCCAAATTTAGAAGTGGCTCGTCCACAAGTTCTTCTTGAAAATAGGGTTCATCTCTAAATTCCTGTAAAAAAAAAAAAGTTGCAAGAAAAGTTAAGCTACACCCTCTTAAAGCTGGAAAAGTAACCCCTGCTGTAGCTGCAGGGACGCTGTTGCATGGTTACCACGAACTGCTCTCCATTACACACGAGGAGAAATACAAGCTCACTGACTCACAACCTTCCACCCAGGAAAGGGACAAACAATAAATCAGAGGCCGAAATCTACCCTTGGCAAGGTGAATGGCTATTCTAAACGGTTCATTATACATTAACCACCTGAAAAACGCTCAGTTAGAAATAGGAATTTTGTTAAACTGCTACACTGAATATTTTAACTCAGGGATTCTTATATAAAAAGTAGTACATAAATACAAAAACACTTCATATTAATACTTAGAAAAGCAAAGACTTAAAAGATCAGATTTTCAAGCTTACGTAACTCAAAAGAAATCATGGCTATTTGGGAAAAAATAAACATTCCACGTAAACGAAAGATAAGAGGAGTGTGTCTCACCACTTTGAATATGACTCTGATAATACACCATAAATAGAAATAGATTTTTTTCATCTGCTTTGAAAATATATGACAAAAAAACAAATACAGTATGCTTTAAATTAATTTATAGTTCACTAATTAGAAGAACAACTGAAGTTACATAGTCACGGATGCGCGGGGACCTTGCTGAGTTTTGGTGATGCTATGAAGCTGTTGAGCCTTTGATCTAATTTTTAGCGATGTCAAGGTGCTGATCACAATAATGCCCTTTTCCTTCTGAGGGATCAATGGCAGGTCCTATTTTAAGTATTACTAAGTCTAAATTCCTGGAAATGAATCTATTCTTTCCCATTACTTCCTCACTTGCAGCTAAATATCACTGCGGTGAAAGTTTTAAATTAATACAGTAGAGCAAATACTACAACGTACTCATTTTTTTTAAAAAAGTTGTGTGTAGAAGGTATATTTGGACATGGCATGTGTTTATGAAATTTTAACCAAAAAAGTCTTCACTAAAAAATATAATGGACTAGCTTGAGACACTGTCAACAAATTGTGTAAAGAATATCAACAGACAGCCGCTACCAAATAAAACAAAACCACACTCTAACCGCAAAGAGCAAAATAAGCACAGTTCATTTTGCTTTTGTTTTTGATTTTTTTAACTATATTTTATTGATTTTTTTACAGAGAGGAAGGGAGAGGGACAGAGAGTCAGAAACATCGATGAGAGAGAAACATCAATCAGCTGCCTTCTGCACACCCCACACTGGGGATGTGCCCGCAACCAAGGTACATGCCCTTGACCGGAATCGAACCTGGGACCCTTCAGTCCGCAGGCTGACACTCTATCCACTGAGCCAAACCGTTTAGGGCAAGCACAGTTAATTTTAAAAATAAAAAAGGAAAAGCTCTAAAATAAACTTCCTAAAACTGAAGCAAAAATTAGGATTGAACTAAACCTTTCTTTAGAAAGTTTTTAATAAGAAGTTCTTTTTTACAGCTGTTTTCTAAATCATTACAAATACAGGTCTATTTCCAAAAATATGTTCTACCCTCAAAATTTTAAGAAATATTAGTATAAACGAAAGTATGTTTATTCTTTGAAAATGCCTTACACTGGCCTATGTCATATATGGAGGCAATGTGATACAAGAGAGAAAAGATTTCAGCTAAAAAAACAATAATAAAGATAGAGAGGGGATTATTTGAACTCTATATATTTAGCTAAGGGAGTGATAATAAGCAATGTCTTCTTTATAGCAACTTTAGCTCACAGCACACCATTCAAACAGGAAATAAAAGCACTAAATACCTTGGGTGCCTCAAGTATTAAAGATGAATTTATATCATGAATTGCTCTTGAAATTTCAGTCTTGTCTTCATTAGTGTTCGAATCTAAAAGATAATGACTTTCTTCCTCTTTATAATCTTCCTGAAAATAGAAGCATTTTTATTTTATTTTTTACTTTTTTTTGCATAACTGAAGGAACGTTTTTGTCAACCATGAAGCTATTTTTTTTTGTACTGAGGTATAATTGACATATAACATATTACCTTAGTTGTATAAAAATAATGATTTAATATATGTAGATATTGCGAAACAATTACCACAATAAATTTAGTTAACATCTGCAACTTTCAAATACACAGTGCAGTATTCACTACAGTCACCATGCCTTACATTACATCCTTACAACTTATTTATCTTATAACTGAAAGTTTGTACTTTTTGACCACCTTCACTCATTTCCCACCCTCGCCCTCTGGCAACCACAGAAACACTTTTATAATCAAGAAAATACCTTAATTTCAAACTCTCTTCAGATTGATTCTTATTTTTCCATTAAGTGCAAGTACATAATAAAATGTATGCACCTTGTTTGACTAGAATAAACTTTTCTTTAACAATGAAAAAGAAAGCCATATTCAGGTCAAAGTTTCTCACACTTTTTATTTTTAAATATGACTTAAAGAAAAAAATCATTTTCCCAAATGGACCTTATTATCAAGAAATGTACAAGTGTTTACAGGGTGATTTTCAAAATGTTTCACAAGGGCACAGTGTAGTCACGCTCCATAAGAAGAGGCACAGGCATCCTGGGGCTTACCATCTCAATATCAGTGCCAGGTGAGAAGAGCTACTCTTTACCAAGTTCTGGCTTCATATCACAATCCATGGCAAATACTTTTACATGCTTTATCTCAGTGTAATATTTTTAAAAATATATATAATCTAGTTTTATTTTCTAAAATTGCATTGAAATATAAAAAAAATATTTTACCATTCTGGTTAGAATTGAAACGCAGTAACTTACACATATTTTATTATTATTATTATTTTATTTTTTATTTCAGCATAATCTTTACAACATCCTGTAAGGCCAGGATTTTATATTTGTCTAAAAATAACAGCAAAACCACTGGTGCAGATCTAAGCACTAAATAATTCAATTCAATTAATGTAGTTGTTAATAGATGTGTGCTCATATTAACCCCGTTTTTTTAAAAAAGATTTTTTTTTTTAATTTCAGAGAGGAAGGGAAAGGGAAAGAGAGACAGAAACATCAATGATGTGAGAGAATCCTTGATCGACTACCTTCTGCACGCCCCCTACTTGGGATCGAGCCCGAAACTCAGGCATGTGCCTTTGACTGGAATCAAACCTGGGACCCTTCCGTCCACAAGCTGATACTCTATCCACTGAGCCAAACCAGCTAGGGCTATTAACCTCATTTCACAGATGAGTAAAAGGGACATGGTAATCTGTCCTATGTTACATAGCTAGTCAGTTACATACCAAGAATTTGAACCCTGGCTGTGTGGCTCTAGAGCCTGTGATCTCAACTACCATGCCAGGCAATCCCCACCTCACAGATGAGGAAGTGGGGAGCTGGTGAGGTTAAACAAGTGACTCAAGGACACATGGCCTTGCAAACCACAGGACTAAGCAAAGACCATAGGTGACTGGCTCAAAAACTCCAATGCCAGCTCTATTCTGTTAGTTCTGAAGATAAAATGCAGTTTTAAAAATCAGTTCATTCGTCTTTAGGATCTGGCCCATCTGAGGTGAGTTTGTAGAAAAGGGAAGGTAAATCACATTTGTGTTTAACATAAAAATTATTTTACTGATAATACCCATCTATATATAACTAAAATACAAGATTCTATAATATTGATAAATACATAGATAAAACAGATGTATTCTCCTGTTGTATATTCGTAATTTTTCTGCCTCAACCTGACTTTTTATTCACACTCCATCCCCACTTCTGCCAAGGAATGAGCAAATGCTCAGTAAACATTAGGTGGTTTCATAAGTGGCCACCAAATGGATCATGAGAGAAAGAGGCAGACACCTCCGAAAAGATCCATGCATCATTATTTACAGCTCATAGACAGATAGTTTGCTAAAAGAACCCAGGTGTTAAAGAAGGAATTACTTAGTGTAATTTCACTAAAAATTGTTAGTCTTGAAATGACCTTTCTCTCATTTCTTTATTGGCCTCCCACTCCCAAGTATCCTGACAGCCTTCTAGTCACCGAGGGAAGCCTGGACAAAGGTCCACCGCACCATTATTTCATTCTAAAACCCTAAGGTGAGGCTCCGAGGTCCCGAGGCTTCTGCATCTCAACCCCATGCCAGAAATAGCATAGGAATCCACACCCAGTTGGTACTAAGCTCCATTTTTGCTACTGCCTGAAACACTTCCTTAAGTTGCTTACAAGTAAAGGCATGCTGTTTAAGTCTTAAAGGCCATAACTGGTTTGTGATTTCCTCTAGTAGGCCAAAGAATCAGGAAAGTAATCATCAGGGAAAATCTAGACAAAGGTTCCTACCACAATCCAAAATACCAAGAAAATGGGGTCCCCATAAAATATCAAGTTTATCCTTTCTTAATTTGTCCAAAAATAAAACTGGGCATCTCATGTTATATATTAGTTATGGCAATACCCACATATCAAATATACAGTACGAAGTCAAGAACTTGACTAAGCTGTGTGCTATATCCCTTTTTGAAACATTCAAAGTGTTTGAGAGTAATATATAGACATCTTCATATGTAATACATGAAGAAGAGAAGTTCAAATTGATGCTCCCCAATGCAAAATTAATATATGTAATGCATGAATCTATTTATAGCTATAAATGTGTGTGAGTGTGTGTATATATAAATAAACATATCTATCTATAAGAATACTTGTAGTATACTAATATATTCCATAAAATAAAAGGATTTTAAAGTTAAGGAAGATCTTAGGTGCTCTCTAATCTTATTCATTCGGTCTTTTCAGAAGTAAAAAAAATAAGTAGGCTCAGAGAAGAAAAGCGGTGTACCTAATCATCAAATTATGAGGACAACGTTTTCCAATGTTCAAAACCTGGCAGCAGGATTACATGGGGGGCTCACTGAAGAGGCATATCCTTGAGCGGAGCAGAATTCTTAAGTCAAACCTCTGACAGTAAAACCTAGGAAACTGCATTTTACTCACCTCCAGGTGTTTCTTAGGTCTAGCACATGTTTTTGTGTTTGAAACCCTCTGGGCTAACTCACAGCAAAGTTAGAAAGTGAGCCCAGATTTCTGGAAATCCAGGGCAATACTCTAACCACACTGTTTTAGGCACGTTGCATGCAAACTACACCAGTGACAACAAATTAAAACAGGAATATAGAGCATAGTGGCTAAGAGCACAGGGTCCGAGGCCACTCCGCTGAGTTCATATTGCAACTCCGCCCCTTAACAGTTATATCACTCTGGATAAGTTACTCAACGCTCTGTGTCTTGACTAATCTGCGATAAAGGTAATAAGAGAACTACTTCTGAAAGTTCTGTGAGGATTAAATTAGTTAATAGGTGTAAAGGACTGAAAACACTGACTGACATATAGTAAGCACTTAATAATACTTTAATGCTGCTTGAAACTTATCATCAATTTTTTCTTTTTTTGCATTGAGGAACCTCAATAGCACCTATAAAGAGGCCTTCCGTCATAAATAGTAACTGACCCAGTAAATGAGATTATGCAGTAAGATGACTTTAAGATGGCTGGGCCATATAGGAGCTTGGATGGTACGGTTACAAGGCACTTTGATGGTGAGAAAAGCGTATTAAAACCTCATTGCTATCTATGATATGGTTAACTGGATCTCAACTTATTATGCCATCTCAACATCATTCCAAAATGAAAGTTAAAATGCATAAACAGACTTATTCTAATTTACATCATAAGGAATGTGACAAGACCCTAGAAGACTGTGCTAAAAGGATGAAGGTAAAAATGGTAGTCAGTATGGTAGCAGTAGGACTAGTAATGCTAGCAGGTAGCATTTATGTAACAATGTGCTAAACACTGACTGAATATCGTCTTTAGTTCCCAAACCCTATGAGATAGACAGTATTTCTTCTGATTCTGTAAGGCAAGGATGGTAAGAAACTTACACAAGAATACACATAATAGACAGCAATAGAACAGGGGCTTCAGGACAGGTGCACGTCTCCACAATTCATGTTTTCAACTATGACACTACTGTCACCTCCTACATTAACCCAATTCAACAACTTACCCCCAAAGGCTTACAGATGCCAAGGCGGACAATGCCTGGTGGCACAGCTTTCAACACTTCCACGGCATCAGCAAGTTTGGTGTTGTCCAGACAGCACTGGTTGACCGAGACCAGGCGGTCTCCAGGGAGCAGTTCTCCACTTCTTTCCGCAACACCATCGGCCACCAGGGAACGAATCACAATCACTGATCTTGTGGGATCTAAGGGGTCCTAACGATCACACAAAGAAGAACGATGAGTCAGCTCCAGAAACAAACATTCAGCCTTCAGACAGTGTGTGCTTACTCATGACTCTCAGTTAACTGCTTGCTTCCTATGCCTGGCACCCTGGTGATGTTCTTCCAAAGAGGACACAATCTATTACACTATCGCTCTAAACATCCACACAGGTATCAGCTTGTGTCGAGGTGAAGGCAGAACCTTCACAATTTCAAAAATTGTATGTCTGAGTGCTCTACAGACATACATTTCTGTGTTCAGCTTTGGGTGACATGTTTTGTTGACTAACTAGAGGTCTAGGGACAACTGGGCACGATGCTCTGACGTCCTCAACACAGTCACACTACGGATCAAAGGTAAGCCTATCTGTTATTGCTCTTGGGCAGTAAGGAGGCTTCAAGACTAATCTGCAATACTACATGGTGCTCCATTCTTAGGAATCCCACCCAGAAAATCCTCCTGCCAAGTCACTTAAGTTAAAGAAAGGACATGGAACCCATGGCATAGTCCAGAGCATTTTAAGAGTATGTTTAAAAGATTACTCTACCCAGCAAAGCTACCATGTAAAATTGATGGTCAGATAAAGAGCTTCACAGACAAGAAAAAGCTAAAGGAGTACATCACTACCAAACCAGGATTATTTGAAATGCTGAAGGGCATTCTTTAAGAAGAGGAAGAAGAAGAAAAAGGTAAAAATAAAAATTATGAACAACAAAGTGACAACAAATTACATATCTATCAACCAGTGAATATAACAATTAAATCAATAGAAATATCTGATGAACAGAATAAACTGGTGAATAGAAGTAAGGACATAGAAAGGGAATGGACTGACAATTTTCAGGGGGAAGGGGACATGAGGGGTATGGGAAGAGACTGGACAAAAATCTTACATCTATGGATAAAGACAGTTGTGGCGGTAAGTGCACCAGGTGGTAGTGGGGAACCAGGTGGAGGGGAGCTATGGGGGTTAAAAAAAAGGAACATCTGTAATAATCTGAACAATAAAGATTTAATATTTAAAAAAAACTAACATAACCTAAAATTATGAGAGTATAGGTACCCCTAGGTGAGAATGATTCATATGTAGAAATACATAGAAAATGAGTATCAACTCATGAACAAAGCCAATGTGCAAATTTCTCTCATCCATATTTCTTTTCATTAGGCACTGAAGATAACAGTGACATAAGTACATTTGGTTAATAAAAATCAATTTATAACCCCACTATTATTTTTAATTTTATTCAACGAACACTGATATGTAGCACTTATGTCAGGCTCTGTTCTAAGTGCCTGACAATCATTAATTCAACGAATCCTTGAAAAGAACTTTAGCACGTGGGAAGATTTGTTGTCAGGCACATGTATTTCCCAAGGAAACTAGCCAAGATCACCCCGCTGGCTCCTAAACCCTCACTTCTGACCATCATGCTCTGCTACTCGGCCTGCACCATAATAAAAGAAGAAACTGGAAATAAAGAGTTGTTAATGCAAAGACATGTTCACATGGAAATCTTCCGGTTGAGTAAAATCTCAATCTGTCCTAATGGTGGAGGTTCATGGTACTATCACCACCCTCATACTTGGTAAGGAAGAGAACAGAGAATTCCAATAATAATAGCACTTGCTTTGGTTTGTTTATTCTGCTCCTGTTGTTCCATTTTGCAGATTGTTCTATAAAGGCAAGATGTAGTAACGAGAGATTCCTACTATCGTTTCTATGAAACCTTTCCTCGGCAAGTAGAGAGCAACTGCCACATTTTGTGTTAAAACAATAAGCCTTTGGAGTTGACGAAGTGAGAATCTGCCAAGTTCTAGGCTGTGTCTGTTTGGAGTGTTTGGTGCTTCCCTTCAACTTCCCTGAACTTCCCAGTTTCCTATGCCTCTGTGCTTCAGCACCAAGATTCATTTTCAAGTACTGCAAGGAATTTTAAACAAATACGCCCTATGTGAATCAACAAAGGCTACACAGCTAATCCCTTAAAAAATGCCTTCCAGTGCCCTAACCAGTTTGGCTCAGTGGATAGAGCGTTGGCCTGGGGACCAAAAGGTCCTGGATTCAATTCCGGTCAAGGGCATGTACCTTGGTTGCGGGCACATCCCCAGTAGGGGGTGTGCAAGAGGCAGCTGATCGATGATTCTCTCTCGTCGATGTTTCTAACTCTCTGTCCCTCTCCCTTCCTTTCTGTAAAAAATCAATAAAAAATATTTTTTAAAAAATACCTTCCAGCAACCTATCTTGCTTTCCTTAACTAACCTTGCTTTTCCACTCCCAAGTCAAGAGAGTCTTAGTAAATTTCTAACCTGACCTGATGTTTAACCCCAGGATCAAAATTTATAGATTTATGAAGAGGATCAAAATTACAAACTGTCATAGGAACTCATTAACAAAGTACAGGGGTGTTAAACTATAATTACACCAATATTTTCAAGTAGAGGGAGCTATTGCATAGGAAGAGAACAGAAAAAGAACCAAAAAAAAAAAAAAAAGAAATAAAAAATATAGTGGTATATCAGCAGGCAATCAGCACAGTGATATAAAAGAGCTGTCTATTTTGTCACTGGCAACCATGAATCACAACACACTTTTCATTTTGAAATATGAAGCCATTACATTTTAAGTTTGACACACTAATAAATAAGCTGTACAATTATGTCCTTCATTTAGGATGTCAGTTTTTGACGGAAAGCTTTTTTATTGGGGGGGAAGGGAAACTACATAATAGCTTATTCCCCTCATGAAATGCACAGAAAGCAGCTAGCATTACTTCATATTAGTAATTACTCAACTTTCTGAGAGAAAACGGCAACAGTAAAACATACCATAAGCAAATAAATGACTTCACCAGGTTGGTGTGAGTGACCTCTGTAGTTTCATATAACACCAAATCAAATGGCAGTATTTTTAACCCAATAAATAGGTGAATTGGTTTTGTTAAAATAATTAGAAACATTTCAAAGGAAGAGGAGCCGGACGTAATGAAAAAGCCATGGTGAGCACTTATTTACACAGAGTCCAGTCTTCTTTAGAGCTCGGGCTAGGGTCAGGCGTGCTTGCTCACTAACATTTACCCAGGCTTAGCCCTCTAGGGATTCTAAGCACTAAATCTAATCTAGCACCACTTTTCCTGGAGGAGGGAACCCAAAGGCAGCTCCTCTGTCACTCAAAAGAAGGCAAGTCACCTCTGAAGACGGCCCATAGTGTGTAATCGCTGCTTCATTTTCTGGGGTGACTTTCTGACATGTGATTTCCCACACAGCTGAAGGAAGTGGCTTTAATGAGTCACAGCCATTTCCCGTCATGGTCATCACATGTAGCAGCCACCCTATGGGAAAAGTGGCTGCCACTGCCTACTGGGGTGGCTACTATTCCCGAGGCTTTGCTGCATTTAAAAAAATTCTAAAACGGCAAGAAAAAAACACACAAAACAGCCAGATTCAGGCTGCTTCTCACCAGAAAAGTCTATTTTCTGAAAATACAGTCCATAATTTCAAACCCAGTTATATCCAACAAAAATGTTACAAGGGTATTTTTCAAAATCTCTATCCAACTCTTTGACCCCAGGCAGATTTTTAAGTCCCCATCAATTTTTATCTCCTTTACAAAAGTTTAAAATCTCTTAAGTTTTCTCATTTTGGTAAATAACACTGCAAGGAACACTGTATTCAAGAATCAAGATGTTCTAGACTAAGCAGCCAATAGAGGGCACTAAAGACCAATCACAAAACACAAGACACATCTTTTACTATGCAAGCCATGCTCTTCTGAAGGATATTTCCCCCTCTTTATTCAAAAGTTTTATGTCATTATACATATTCTCACGAGATCCCATCTGATTGCTTTAACGCAACCACTGATGAATGTTGTCCCCTACAGCTCTTTTAAAAAAAATAGTATCACATGCCTACAATCAATTTGGGGCAGCCAACTTTCATCAGAATACTATATACGAAAGTAGATCTCACCCTAATTCTCCTCAGTACTAGCTATAAATTCCCAAGAGAACCCACCTGACTGCTGTCTCACAAGAGAATAACATCACCATACCTGTCTGAAGAATAATGGATATAAGGATCTTCGAGGTCTCTCAAAGTAATGCTAATGTTTGATATTTATTATAAACTAGAGGCCCAGTGCATGAAATTCGTGCACGGGTAGGGTCCCTAGCGGCTACCAGCTGCCAGCTGGGGTCTTCCTTCATTCCGTGCCACTGCATGGTGGTCAATGCACATCATAGCGAGTGATCAAACTCCTGGTCAGTCAAACTCCTGAGGGGACACTTTGCATATTAGGCTTTTATATATAGATAGATATAGGATGTGTCAATGTTAGGGGTGATCCAAGCTGACAAACGGACTCCTCTCCTCCCATCCTACCTGAGTGGTATTACAATATATCCAGGTATTCACTTACTCTCCCTCACCCCTCCACAGAGTTGCTGACTAAGGCAAGTCACTTTGATCTCTCTTCCATTTGATCCTCTCTCTCCATTTCCACTGCTACTACCTTGATTCAGTTTCTCATTATTTCTTGCCTGTGCAACTGCTACAACCTCCCAATAGGTCTACCTGTCTCCAATCTTGCCTCAATTCAGCTCATTTTCTAGGGAGGTAAAAGAACGACTTTAAAAATAAAAATGTGCCCACAATTCCTCCTCTGCTTCAAACACTTCAGTGATACAGCCTTCAGGACAAGGTCCCAACTTTTTTGCAGAGAAATTCCTTCAGATCTGGAGAGCAGTCTGGTCTCCTTTCGCTGTTCCCATATATATCACTGCCCACTCCCATTCGCCCCACACACTATCTCTAAACCTAAGAAAGATCTACCAGCATAGCATTTGTCATCATACATTTTCCTACTGTCCCTGATCTTTGGAGTAAGTTAGGTCCTCCTGCTAGATGTATTCACAGCACCTTACATTTTCCCTATGATAAAATTTTTGACATTTTACTGAAATTATTTTGACCATCTTCCCTACTAAAAATAAGCTTCACGAGAGCAAGAATATGTTTGCTTATTTGTTGTTTTATTTCCAGGGCCTATTACAGTGCCTGTCACATAGAAAACACTGAATAGCAGTTGAAATATCAAATGACTGAATCTATTCGGTTTCTCTCTCCTCAGTGGATGATAAACACACCGAAGACGTACCATCATATATGAATTACAACAATAACAGCAACATTAACTGGGTATACTTCCTCAGCTCTTGCCATGCCAGGCATGTTCTAAGCATCTTACTTATTTGAACCTATTTAATCCTCACCCTCACCTGAGGTAGGTGCCCTTATATCCCTACTTTCCAGATGAGAAAATTAAGGCAGAGAAAAATTAAATAACTCAACCAAAGCACACAGTTAATAAATGGCAGAACCAGAATTTAAACCACTCAGTTAAGTTCCAGAGTTTATGCTCTTAGCCACGAAAGGATATGCTCCTCCATCTTTAGGTAAGAATTTGCTAAGTGAATGAATGAATGTTGAAAGAAGGCAAATTGCCAGAAGATAAACTTATTTCATTGCCCAAGTGTGTAAAACTGAGCCCCTTAATGTGCAGATGCTGCATGGACAGGTAAACTTCGTTTGCCAGAGTTTTCATTTATGTTCACTTTCTCAAGAATCCATTCATGTGGTGAGCTAAGAACACCTTTACATGAACAGATACAAACATATGACACTCAGCATGCTCAAATGGGTGGGACTCAAAGTTTCTGAAGCATCTATAAAATGTATTATATGAATATCTGTGGACATTCCCACAGATCAAAGAGACCAGAGTTCACATGAACTCAAGTGGAGTGCAGGGGCATCACCTGGGACAGGGAGGTAGTTCCCCGGAATGTGTACTCTGTGAGAGGCAGAGCGCTCTAGCTACAAAGCTGCTCCAATACGAAAACTGCAAATACAGACAAGCAAGCATGGCAAGCGGGGTGCACGGAGCACAGCAGGGAATGCTGCATAAAGGCCCAGACGACATGAACAGGAAGGAAAGTGCTCACATTTGATAAATTGGCCAGTCCATGATACGTAAGGCATTTCTGAAAACAAGAGGCACATGAGAACAGGCACCATGGACTGCTCTGACATTCAACATTTATAGGCTTTGGAGCACTACTCCACTGAAGAAAAAAAATCACAGTGTAACAATGACTTAACCATATGGATTCAAAATAAATAACAACTTTGTTTATCTTCTTTTAAAATCTATTGTGTATCCAACACCCTAACATTTAAAAACATTAAGTAATGTAATAGGAAGTTAAAGATCACAGCAGGAAGGTAAGGAGATAGGCCATCGTTTATTTCAGATAAAAATTTGTGTATAGATTACTTTACCTTTGATAACTTTGGCATTTATTATCAACTAAGTCTATTCAAATATAAAATTGTCCTATAGTATACTGAGAGGAAACAAGGTTAATTTATATGGTCTTAATTCTATGTGACTGAAGTTCTGTGCTGTTGTATATATAGCGCACCACAGCTCAAATACATACTCTCCTGTACTGCAGGAGACTTTCACCAAAGAGAAAAGACTCCAGGGAATGACTAAGAAAAACAACTTTGAACAATGATGAAATACAAAGTGAACAGACCTCCTAACGAATGAATTCAGTGCTGTGGCGTACACTATTACACAATTAGGCTAAGCTTCATTCCACAAATATTTATTCTTATGAAGAAGTAGGTTTGAAAGAGAATTTTATAGGACCTATACATATTAATTTCTGAATAACATGAGGTAGCTAGCTCTGTAATATTTTATGAGAACTGTCCAAACTCAATAATTGTCAACTAAGAGAAAACTATGAAAGCCACAAGTAACCAAATATTTTTTTAAAATATATTTTATTGATTTTTTTACAGACAGGAAGAGAGAGGGAAGAGAGTCAGAAACATTGATGAGAGAGAAACATCGATCAGCTGCCTCCTGCACACTCCCCACTGGGGATGTGCATGCAACCAAGGTACATGCCCTTGACCGGAATCAAACCTGGAATCCCTGAGTCCGCAGGCCGACGCTCAATCCACTGAGCCAAACCGGTCAGGGCAAGTAACCAAATATTTTATTCATAAAGGGTATTCTCTTAAATGTGGCCACTATTATTTGAACTAAAAAAGCACTGAATTAAAATCTAAATAAATTAACAGTGAAGTAAATTTTCAAAATCAGATCTCAAGGAAGTTACTAAAAGAGAGAATGCAGAAAACACACACACACACATTAAGTTAAAAAGGGAGATAGCTAACTATTCCATCCTGGAGGTAGGCAGAAAAAGGAAGTGGGTATAAAGAAAGGCAAAGGAAAGGTAGAGAGAGAGAGAAGAGACAAGAGAGAGAAGAGAGAGAAGAGAGAGAAGAGAGAGAAGAGAAGAGAGGAGAAGAGAGGAGAGGAGAGGAGAGGAGAGGAGAGGAGAGGAGAGGAGAGGAGAGGAGAGGAGAGGAGAGAGGGAGAGAGAGAGAGAGAGAGAGAGAGAGAGAGAGAGAGAAACCTTTTGAGGAAAAGACAGTGATCTTCAGATACTCTGCTATACATCTGGCATAAATTAAAATTTCCATTGGTAGCAATGTCAGGCAAGAAATAGGAATCCAAAGATATTTTTTAAAGGAAAAAAATATACACAGAAGAGTAAAGACGACAGGTAGTCAATCCAACAGATAGTCAACCTACCAGTGGTAAATGGGTATAGATTAGAAATGAGAGACAAGTTTTGAGCCCCAGCTTGGGGCCAGCCTGGCTGTGTCTACTTTAATAAGTTCTTCATTACTTTGAGTCTGATTCCTTAATTGTAAAATGGGAAAGTTGCATACATGACATTTATAATCCATTCTACAAACTCTGAACTTTTCTAACTAAATTTGACAGAGTATTGAGTCAAATTTCTCATTAATTTCTACCAAAACATTCACAAAACTCTATAACAAGCAGAGGATGATGAAAGCTAATTCAAAACACAGCATCAGCAATGAAAAGGAGATACACTATGGTCGTAAGTATGATATGCTTTTGTTAGTGATATCTTTTAAGATCTTAGAAAAAGGCCACTAACTAACTACACAAGTTCTAACTTCCTGGGTATTCCACCATCAAAACAGAAGATACAACAAAATACATATGACATTGCCCTTTTTTAAAGTGAGTCTTAAAACAACCTTTTTCCCCTTTGCCATTTTTAGACAGCAAGAAAAGACATGTCAGGGACTATTAGTTGAACTAAAATCTCAAGCATAGTCCTGGTTTAAGAAAGTGGCATGTAATTAATTATACTAAAAGAGCTTCTGATTTGACCAACAAGCGAAGCATTTACCCTTAGGAAAGAGAAATAAATGTATTTATAGTGAACACAAGGCAATAACTAAATGATTCTAATGAATAATGAGAAAGCTATCTCATCAGAATCTAACCCCATTTTTAACTATTTTATAATATAGCCAAGTATTATACTAATCATACCAAGAACCACATCATCATGTTCAAAGTAAGTGCCCACAAAATACATTCAGTGCACTCAAGATAGATTAAACCGATATGGTTCCTGGCTCCTTGTGTCTTATTACTTCCTAAATACTATTAGGCATTAAGAATAGATTTTTCCACTCATCACACATAGAGCTAAATAGTCCCTAAGCAGCACAGTAAGCACAATAAGTAAGGCAATTAAAAGTTCAGTGGAAGAGAAAAGGACAGAGAAGATTACAAAAAGATCCAAATATATTCTAAAGCAGAAAAAAATACATAAGTTTGCAGATAATTTTATTCTGTACTAGAGGCCCGATGCACGAAATTCATACAAGAGTAGGCCTTCCTTCCCCTGGCTTCCAGCACTGGCTTCCCTCTGGCACCCAGGACCCAGGCTTCCCTCCGGCCACTGGCAGGCACCTGGGACCCGGGCTTCCCTTGCAGCCCCAGCTTCGTCCAGAAGGATGTCCAGTCTAATTAGCATATTATACTTTTATTATTATGGACTAGAAGCCTGGTGCACAAAATTCATGCATGGGAGGAGGGGGGGTCCTCTCAGCCTAGCCTGCACCCTCCCCAATCCAAGACCCCTCAGAGGATGGTTTAGGCCCGATCCCTGGCAGTCAGACATCCCTCTCACAATCCGGGACTGCTGGCACCTGCTGCCTGCCTGATCGCCCCTTACTGCCCTCCCTCCCAGCCTGATCACCCCAACCACCACTACCTGCTTGCCTGATCACCTCTAACTGCTCCCCCTTCCAGCCTGATCACCTCTAACCACCTCTGCCTGCCAGTCTGATCTCCCCTAATT
>PVJC01003903.1:0-67185 GCA_004026665.1 Murina feae | reverse complement strand
TTTATTCTAGATATCTCCAAGTCTTCACAGTGTTTGGGAAAAATACTATTCTTTGGGATAATGCAGGTCAGATAAAAATGCTTCAGATTTGTGGGCCAAGTTGCCATTAGCTCTGCTTTTGTAGCCCCATAATTCCATTTTCATGGTGATCTTTTGAGGTTGGCAAACAATTGTCCTCCTTATTTCACAGATGAGGGGAATGAAATCCAAAGAGGTCAAAAGTACATTTATGGCTAAAACTGTGAAATAGCTGGATTGAGAGCAAAAGTCAACATCCTGATCTGCACCCAGTTCTCCTTTTACTACCAATACCATCCACATTACTCTTCCTTTTCCACAGTTTCTCTTTTCTCAGTTTCAGTTTCCAAGGTTTCAATCACCCGAGGTCAATCACAGTCCAAAATATTAAGTGAAAAATTCCAGAAATTAACAATTCATAAGTTTTAAATTGCACGCGGACCTGAGTGGCATGATGAAATCTCACACCCTCTAGCTGTCCTCATAAATCATTCCTCTGTCCAGTATATCCGTGCTGCATACCTACACTACCCACCCTGTAGGCACCTAATAGTTGCGGTGGGTATCAGATTGACTGTAGAGTATGGCAGTGCTTGTGTTCAAGTAGCCTTCATTTTACTGAACAGTCTCAAAGCACAAGAGTAGTGAGACTGGCAGCTCAGGTGTGAAAGAGAAGCCACAAAGTGCTTCCTTTAAGTGAAAAGATGGAAGTTCTTACCTAGGAGCAATGTGTTGTGCCAGAAAACATTGAACCTTATGAAGACTTCAGCAAGGGATTCCCTGAAACAAGGGTCACTAAGCCATGCACTGCAAGTAAGGGATGGTTACACGGATAGAAGGAATAGTTTGGAATTAAAAATATAAAAATTACTGGGGAAAGAGAGAGACTGCCTTCACATAACTTTTGTTACAGCATGTTATAATTGTTCTATTGTTATTAATCATTCCTGTTCATTTCTTACTGGGTCCCATTTATAAACAAAACTTTGTCTTTGGTATGTGTGTATAGAAAAAATACAGTGCTGCATCGATAAGGTTTGGTACTGTCTGTGGTTTCAGGAAATCCATGGTAGGTCTTGAAATGTATTCTTGGAGGACAAGGGAGGACTATTGGAACCACATAATTGAAATGATCTAAGCCCATTTGCTGAGAGAACTACCATAGAATTAAGTCCTCCTTAAGTAACTTACAACATGAATTTTTGTTGAGATGATTTCAATTTACTTGTGCTTGCAAACTGTATACCAAGTTGGAAGCCTACTGTGCAAGACAAGTTGAAATCAAGTAATGTTTCACAAATATCAATCAATCCATGAGTAGGTCAGAGATTAGTAACATATAATAAGCTTACTGACCTGAGATTCGTTCTGACTTTCAGTTCAGCTGAAATGGGTAGGAGTTTCAAACCTGACACTGGCTTTTACTTCTTGAACCAGAAAGCTGCCACCTACTTGGATTAGCTCTGTGCCAGTTCACATAGCCATCCCTGCTCTGACAATATGTCGCTTGGGTTTGGGAACACTTCAGAAGACTTCACATGAAACTGATGATTTTAAGATGGATAGACACTGAAATCATCTGACATAAATCAGGGGTCGAAGCCTTTGGAATAATTAGTCTGAGAAACATTGCTGACAAAAATAAATAAGTCCCCTAGTCAGTTTTTGTCAAATTAGTTATCACTCATTCTGAAGGCCAGAGGACTCATCTCTTTATCCTGTTTAAACATTACAACGATCTCTATTTACTAAATGGAGAAAAACATAATTAATTCCTGAGTGCTGTTCTCATCTTCATGGCATTTTAACCCAGCTCCTAGCAGAATTGCCTCTGTAAAAGAGGTACATTGTTTGGCAGTGGTTCTGATTAGGAATCTGCAGATCTTTCCTTTGGGAGGTGATAATGATGATTATACTTAGTTGAAAGACGAACTAGGCAGCAGCACACACAAATAACAGAGCTGGGGGAGCATCAGCAAAAATAATCCTCTTCTAGATAAAGAAGTATTGGAGACATTGCTTTGATTATGGGTATGCCAAGTTGTCAGTTTGGGGTCCAATTTGATCATTTAACTTAATCTGATTTAAAAAGCTAGTTGCCATGATAGCTTGTTATTTGTTATTAGAGTAGAAAAGGAGAAAGAACGGAGCTCATTCAGACACAGGTGAGGTTGACATTTTGTCAGGCAAATGTCATTATTTTCCAAACAAAAATCATAGCAGCCTACAGTAAATCAGACATGGGCATGTTTGATTCACATCAGGGAATTCTCTTTTTAAGGAAAACAAATGAAGAACAAAAAAGGGACTAACTTTTGAAAGTGTTGTAGGTAATGAGCATTTTACATAATCATCACATAATTTTCACAATGACCCTGGAAGGTGGGCACCATTATCTCCACTTTATACCTGAAGAAATCAAGTCTCCACAAGGACCAATCACTTCCCAAAGGTCACACATATAATCAGCAATGGAGTTTATTGAATTCCTAGTCTGTTGGCTCCAGAGCTCGTCCTCTTTCCTCTACACCATGAAGCCTGTATAGTCTTACCAGAGGCCCAGTGCAAAAAAATTCCCTCAGTCCCGCCTGTGCCCTCTCGCAGTCTGGGACTCTTCAGGGGATGTCCACCTGCTGGTTTAGGCCCACTCCCCAGGGGATCGAGCCTAAGCTGGCAGTCAGACATCCCTCTGATAGCCCAGGAGCCCTCAGGGATGTCCACTTGCCAGCAGGGAGTAGGCCTAAGCTGCAGTTGGACATCCTTAGAGCTGCTGAGGAGGCGGGAGTGGCTCCTGCCACCACTGCTGTGCTGGCAGCCATCAGCCTGGCTTGTAGCTGAGCAGAGCTCCCCCTGTGGGAACACACTGACTACCCGGGGCAGCTCCTGCATTGAGCAACTGCCCCCTGGTGGTCAGTGTGTGTCACAGTGACCAGTCATTCCCAGTAGTTCTGCTGTTAGAGTCAATTTGCATATCACCCTTTTATTAAATAGGACAGTGTTTTATAAAGAGACTTGGGGCTATTTAAATGAAGGTGCTTATATTTCTTATTATAAACTATACTAGTGCCCGATGCAGGAAATTCATGCAAGAGTAGGCCTTCCTTCCCCCAGCTGCCAGCACCGGCTTCCCTCTGGCACCTGGGACCTGGGCTTCCCTCGCAGCCCTGACTTTGTCCAGAAGGTAGTCTGGTCTAATTAGCATATAGTGCTTTTATTATTACAGATATTGCCCATAGGCATGTACCTAGGTTACGGGTTTGATCCCTGGCCCCGGTTAATGTTTCTCTCTCTCTCTACCTCCCCCTCTTCTTTCCCTTCCACTCTCTCTAAAAGTCAATGGAAAAAATTTTACCTTTAATAGAAATACTTTTCAGAACACCAGTGCTCCTTACTATCTACTACTAATTGAAGACAACCAACCACAGACATCTTCAAAGACACTCTTCTAATGGCATGCTTGCCCCAAGGAAAATGTGCAAACACTGGGAGATGCAGTTCTTGAGTTTACCTGTAGATGGCATTCATCCCAAGGCTGTCTGTGATTTGTATAAGGATTCGCTTTAAATCCACAAGCACTGTCATGAACTCTTTTCTACTGACTGGAAAATTTGTGCCATGTATGGTAAATGAGTCTTCTTTGACTGACAATACATAAATATGGTCTTCAGATGGTCGCAGTTCCACCTCATCTAGGGCTTTGCTGATTCTCAAGTCTTTTCCCTAAAGGGAAAAAGAAAGTATTAAAGAGTAAAACTGAAAAGAGAGTATAAAAGGGTACAAAGTGTCTGCATTTGATTTCTCCATTTTGTGGATTATCCTCAGTAGGTTTTTAATTTCAGGTTGGCTTTACCTGTCATTCAGCATATCACTGGTATATACGAAAGGCAGAGAAGGCAATTTAAATAATAGCCTGAACCAGATGCATTGCAAAGTATAAGCTTCTTGGTTATGCATGACCTTGCTGCCCCCCCCACCATAACTAAAACAATAGACATCTGGACACTCACACATGAATGTGATTACAAATCCTTTGCATTTACACCAGTGCACAAGAACTGTATATTTCAATATTATTTTATGGTGAATGTGGGTTGTATATAAAAATAGGAAAGAAAACTTCAAACAGTGTATTAAGCTATTGTTTTCAAGGACTTTTCTACATTGAAAAAACAAACAAATAAGAAAAACCCTGCATATCATATTCACAATAGGGTCATGGCATCATAATAATAGGGAGTATATTGACTGAGCTATGACATTTAGATTACCTTTCTAATCTTAGTTCATTCATATTCATGACATATAATTTCTCACCATTTTACATTTATAGAAGTCTTTTATCTCAAAGGCATTCCAAAGTATACTTCCAGTTTCATAGACACACACACACACACACACACACACACACACACACACACGATAAGAAAAACAGAGCCTGGGGCTAAATCAACCTTGACCCATTCAGAATCATAAATGTGCATGCAAGTGTGTGCCTTTGACTATCTGTGAGTGTTGGAGGGAGGGGTATGAGAAAGGGCAAGAGAAGGCCATTAAGCTTCCAACATTTGAGAATTGCCTGTGGCCCTCTGAATCCTGAAAGCAACTTCTCCCATATCTTTCTTACCTAAAATAGGAATTTTGAAGTAAAAATTTAACAACACCTAAACAAACAAGTTTTCTTTTTCATTTGCTCCTGCATCATATCAACAAAAAAGTAAAACAGACTCTACTTGGAAGCAAGGAGCGATGGAAAATATACAACCATGTAAATCAGCATTTGCCCAAACACATTTATCATATTTATTTCCTTAGGAACATGGCCATTTTGTTTTTAATTGAAATTTCAAGTCAGGTCTAAAGGTCTCCTTTATCACCAGACCCCAATGAATATACTCAGCCTTCTAGACATGTCTCTGAGTGAAACATGGGGCTGACAGAGAAACAAACATCCAAGACGTAGCATTTTTCTATCATAATATGTATAAATTGATGTTAAAGCAACCAAGTATGGAATAACCTCCAATTACATCTATAATAATAAAAGCATAATATGCTAATTACACTGGATGTCCTTCCAGACGTCCTTCTGGATGAAGCCGCCGTGGTAGGGGCCGAGGCAGAGGTGGCTGCCGCAGCAGGTGGGGGCCCAAGCCTCTTGCACACATTTCGTGCATCGGGCCTCTAGTAAGAGCATTAAACAGTTGAACATGAATGACCCTTTCCATACTCTACCTCTAAGATAACCATTAGCTGGAGGGTGCGTGCTGTATCTTCTTCTTTTTCTTCTTCTTCTTCTTCTTCAAGGTCATATGATACCGTAAGTGTCAATTGTCCTCCAGCCGCTGTGAGCTGTAAGAGAGGAGATGTGTAATCATTACAGGACAGGAGATCGACTGTTATGTCATATTTTGCTTAACATTTATTTAAAATAATTTTATTGTTTTAGAGGGCAGGATTTGGAAGAAGCAGAAATCCCGAGAGTGCAGAGTAAGGATGACAGACATTTCTTTAGAAGTAACCTTTATACGAACCTTAGCAATCAAGGGCGAGCCTGACACAAATATCAGTTCAGGTATTATTTTCCCCCGGTATCACAGGCTTGCAGAAATGCGTTAGGTTCCAAGACACCAAACACAGCCCCTCCTGTCAGTTGCCGAGTCTATAGCTTGAGCTTTACAATTTCCAAACAGAAAAGGATCTTTGTCAAAATGGGGAGATGGTTAGCCATCCCAGGGGGTCACTCACTTCCCGTGGGTCTAAATGCTTTCAACAAAGACATCACTCCGTTTGACAGGCACTTTATATAGATTATAAGCTAAGGTGAGAAATTCTGTTGGTCAAAGAAAAATAAAAGAGTAGCATCAAATTTTGTATTATGATCAAATTTCTCCAAAACTCCCAAAGAAAATACATTTTCCTGTGTAACATCAAATATGCTTCGTTTGAATGAATGTTATCCTTTTCATAAAACAAACTTTTCTTCCAATATGCCTGCTGAGCCCCATACAGTGTACGCTTGAGGTTTACATCTCCTGACATTGACAGTAATCTTGGAAGCTCAAAAGTTTTCAACATTATAGATGTATGTCCCAATATCCTTCCCACACTCAATCCCTAGCTCCTACTAGGTAGTTTATCAATTTAGAAAATTCTAGAGAGTTCAGTCCTCTTTGAAATATATAAAGTGTCCTTTTTTTTGCTGCCTTTCTAGCCTCCTCGCATGGAGCAAATATCTGGCTGATTCTGCACAAGCTTGCTATGTGGTATTGTGGATGCTTATCTTAATAGAACCAAAAACCTTTTACATAGATTCACCCCTCATTACTCAGAATCATGCCAAGTGCTCGAGTCCAGGCAGATATTTATCGTTTTATATGCGAGGAGCATTAGAGGAAGGCTATTTCTCAGTGGCGCTGGAGAATAAAAGTTTTCTGAATTTTAGTTCCATACAGAGCTCCATTTAATGAGCTCTTAGAAGACATTGCAGAGCCTGCGTTTAAAAACCTTGCTTAATCAGCCACAGTGAGCTCTGTGGGGTTCCCTGCGGAACCACAGGTTCCTCCTCCTCCATCCAGTGCATCATGGGAAGGGGCTGGTGACCAGGCTCTGCCCTGAGAGGCCACAGAACGCCAAGGCCTGCAGAGCTGGGTCTCTTCTCGTCAGCGTGGAGGAAACAGCGGAATACAAATCATCAGCTTTGCTTTATGAATATCTTTATTTACAGTGCTGGAGTGGAATTTTTTAAAAGGACTACAGCATTTGCATTGACTCTGTCACTCAAGCTCCAGTGTTGATTCCTGTCCTTATAAATGATCTTGCTTTCCTATCATGTGGATCGATAATAATATAAAGCATGAACCAAGGGTAACATTAATTCAATCTATTCTCCTGAGGACTTAGAATAATAATAGTAATAAGAATTAAAAATTGCTTTTTCATTTATATTTCATAAAGCATTCCCCCCCCCAACTCTTTTATGCATCTTTGATGCTCACACTGGAAGCAGTTTTTGTGTCATCTAACAATTTTCATGATTGAATTCATTCTTCTTCCACCTAAATTACTAGTATGGGGAAAACAGACAACTTTTTGAAAGATGCATACCATTCCCGGACTTTTTTTTTCTCAAGCCATAAGTATGCATTTCTATATTAGAATCATTATCTTTTTATTCACCCTAGAGGTAAATATTTATGTTTACCTCTATATAACTACTTAGTCAAATATTTAATTAAAAAAATAATTGCTTAAGATACCATCCTACAATTTAGAGGTTGTATCCCTAGAAATAATTACTTACTCTCTGTTAAATTCCTTTGCCTCTATTTTCCCTTTAGCTCCCTAATTTCTTTATAAGCAATAAAAGCAAGCATTGTTTTGGTGTTTTTTTCCAGCTAATACGTCTTCCCCAATGAGTATACATCATTGTATGAGATCCTTTGTAACAAGTCAGTTATAAGATAATACCTTTTCTGAGGATAGTGATTTTTTTTTTTGGGGGGGGGGGGAGACAAACCACTTTGAGAATATTCAGTGTCAACTGCCCCTTTGCATAGTTCTGGATGAAGAATCCTCTGCCTCTTCTTCTCTTCATTGACCTCTGACTCCATCTCTCAAATGCCACCTTTGCTGGCCTCCATGTCCTTGCTTCTCCCTCTAGATATTGCCTGTGGTTATGTATTAGTTTCACTGTCAAACTCTGTGATACGGGGTGTTACACTCATTTTCTCCATTCCTACCCATTCACCTTTTCTTATTTTATCTACTGCAACCTATCTTTCACCCCTAGTACTCCATTAAAATGCTCATTGAAAGGTTATTTATTAACTCTAGCTAGCAACCACTAATGGGCCTTTTGTTCAGTTTTATTTATTTTTTTAAATATATTTTATTGATTTTTTTTTATAGAGAGGGAGAGAGATAGAGAGTTAGAAAAATCAATGAGAGAGAAACATCGATCAGCTGCCTCCTTGCCCTTGACCAGAATCAAACCCATGACCCTTTAGTCTTCAGGCTGATGCTCTAGCCACTAAGCCAAACCGGTTAGGGCTCGGTTTTATTCTTAATCTTTATGTGACATGTTCTTAAGATTCCTGGTTCCTTTGTTTTCTACTGCATTAAGCTATCCTGAGATTCCTTCTTTACCCTGATTATACTCCCATTTCATTTATAAATACATTTTTCTTTCTTATTCTATATTCATTGTACAGATGTATCTAAGACACTTGCTTCCTTTTAGCTATCCTTTCTTATTGACTTTTTTATTCCTCATTGATTAAACTACGTCCACATCTGGTTCCTCAATCTATATGTTCCATCTTTTTCTGTGTCCCTATATCAGTTTGCTTATTCTTCCATAACAAGTACCAGAGACTGGTGGCTTAAATAATAAAAATCAGAGATCAAGATATCAGTAAGGTAGGTTTCTTTTGAGGCCTCTCACATTGGCATAGAAAAGGCAGTCTTGACCCTGTGTCCTCAAATGCTCTTCCTCTGTAGTCCTAATTTTCCCTTCTTATAAGGACACCAGAATGTTGAATTAGGACCCTTCTAATTACCTCATTTTAATTTAATTACCTCTTTAAAGAACCTTTCTCCAAATGCTGTCACATTCTGAGAGTCTGGGGGGTAGGACTTCAACATATAAATTTATGGATAGATACAATTCAGCTTTTAACAGTTCTATATTGAGTGATTGTTCAATAATGTCTCAAACACTCGGTATACTCAAAGTTAATCTCATTATCTGGATCTTCCTAGGAAACGAAACTTGATTATTTTCCTCCACTTCCATGATCTGATCAAACCAATTGCTTTATTTCTCAATTTCGAATGGGAAGCCATAGGTGCAATACAATATTATCTTCACTTTGTTATTTATATCAGATTACTTCCTCAATCCTATTCTCTTGCAATGCTTCTTATCGAACTTTCTATTTCCTTTTGCCACATCACATTTACTAGGCCCCCATCAAGCTTTGGACTCAATTCTCTGAATTCAGTCTTCTTGTTGGGGAATGTTTTATTGTTATTACTTCTGTTTTTATATTTCCCTAATGAAGAACCTCCAGTGGCCTGGGATCTATATACAATTCAACTTCCTATGCAGTTAAATACCCCCCATGACCTATGCAGCCCCTTGTTCAGAACAGTGAACTCACAAATACACTGTAGGATACTGCAAATGTCCAAAGGCAATACAGCAGAACTCTCTATCTGTTAGACACCACATAAACAAGTAGTCAAGTTAGTTCCTAATTTTAACATTAGATAATGCTATAGTCCTTTTAAGAATGTTCTCAGAATTTTGAGCTGTTTTTGGTTATGGAATGATAATAAACTAATCATTCCCATAGTATTCTGATTACTCAATATATTTTTTGTTTTTTTCAGAGAGAAAGGAAAGAGAGACAGATAGCCAATAATGAGAGATGATCATTGATTGGCTGTCTCCTGCATGCCCCCTATGGGGGAATCGAGCTGGCAAGCCAGGCATGTGCCCTTGACTGGTATTGAAATCAGGATGCTTCAGTCTGGTTAGGCTGTTATTCTATCCACTGAGCCAAACCAGCCAGGGTTAGCATTTTGACTGTTTAAATACTATTCTTTGCCCAGCTGATGTCCCACTGGTCAGAAATTGAGGGGGGAAAAAACGTTTTCTATTAATATTTCCAAAGTCTACTGAGGAGTCAGTGGCAACCATAACAGATAAGAGAGTTCTGTATAAACCAACTTAGCCATTAACATTGAAGAAGTCTAACAATATAGCACATGGCATTAGTGTATGTGCAGTACACATAACTTTAATTTTCCACAATTTTAGACTTTGTAGACTCAATTTATTAATATTATCATTGAGACTTTCAAATTCCTCCCTTTGGGGTACAACATTGATTACTGTAATTTTACAGAGCACTGCATGTATAGCCAATAGAACATTTCATTTTCTCCTGCTATTTTGAAACTAAACTGTCATCATGCTATTGGCTAGAGAAATATGGTCTTCCCCAAGTAAAAGTAAGTGGAATTCCAGGTCCCTTTAAGGCAATCCTTACATTTACTGGATAGATTAGACTATATTTACCAGGGATGAAAGTTGTATTCCTTTTCAATACAAAGAGAAAGTACATTTAATGAGAATAGTTCATTCTAAAGGGTCCCCAAGGACCCAGCCTTTTACATTTCTCCTTACATCAAGCAAAATTCTTTTCAGAGAGATTCATATATCAAATTGAGAAGACACCACAGGGAAACTAGCAGCACCCATTCATCCCTGCAGGTGGTTCCGAGCTAAGCCATTCACTATCCCAATCTTCAATTTACTCCATTAAGAAAAGAGCAATACAAGTAGCTGTTTCCCATGAGGACTTGTTTAATTCTACCTTCAGGGGAAAGACACAGCTTGTTTGCACCTAACGTTATGGTTACTCTGCAATATATCCCCTAATGTCACACATAATAATGTAGTGTGCACGTGGTACATTGCGTTGTAGTGTGCATGTGGCACATTCAATGAGGCAGAAAAGTTTTCCCTCATGATTAGAAAAGGCAAAAGGTAATTCATAAAACCAAGGTTTACGAAAGTACTTAGAATTAGGCTACTTGTGCTCTAGCTTCTCTCTTTTTTTCCTCCTAGTCTCAGGAAACATGACTTGAAGGGAAAGGATGAGTGATCTATGGAGGACAATATATCTGGGGGTGGGGGGGGTCTTTTTATAAAAAAAAAAAGCCTGGAATATTTGGTCTTACTGCACTAATGGGGTGTAAAACCTAATGTTTGCTTTTGCTTACCAGAGTAAATATTTCAGGGGGAATATACTGAAATCAAGTGAGAAAAAGGCTACATAATATTGTGCCAGATAGAGAAATGAAACATACCTGTCAATTTCAATTTAGCATCACAAACAGAGCAAGTGATTCCCTTCTTTATTTTTTTAAAATAAATTTTATTGATTTTTTACAGAGAGGAAGGTAGAGGGATAGAGAGTTAGAAACATCGACCAGCTGCCTCCTGCACACTCCCTACTGGTGATGTGCCCGCAACCAAGGTACATGCCCTTGACCGGAATCGAACCTGGGACCCTTGAGTCCGCAGGCCGAAGCTCTATCCACTGAGCCAAACCAGTTAGGGCTGATTCTCTTCTTTAGATTCCAAAACCCCAGAGCCTTAAACTCTGAAAAGATGCCCCTCCCACACAAGTGTTCATTAATACATCTATTCATGGAGCTCTCTTTTAACATAGAAACAGCATTCCGATTCAGGTCATGTTTTCTATACACTTATCACACCGAAGTAAGAGCACGTTTCTCTTCTTTAAAGCTTGATAACTATTTGAATAGAACAGATGCAAGGAGATGCTGAATTAGTGAACAGACAGAATTTACATGGGAGGTCTTAAAGTTCTATCCCTTTTAACGCATAGACAATGGTCTGGGAGTTGTAGGTGTCAAACAGACAATGCGTTCTAGAAATGTTGATTTTGAAGGTGAGAGGTTCCTCTATCTAGTACAGGGATACAAAGAAAATTTTGAAGAGCTCAACTGCTTGCCTGCCTTCATTTCTCCCTTTCTTCTTTTCTTCCTCTCTGCTTTGTTTCTTTCCTTTTACTCACTTTTTTTTCTTCCTCTCTTTCCTCGTCTATCTCTTCCTCCTCCTCCTTTTCTTCCTTTTTGCTATTATAAGTAGAGTTTTGACAGTATTTATTTTGCAATAACAACAGTGTCCTTTTCACACATGCAACTATTAGAACTAAGTTGAGGAAAGGGCTATCTTTGGGATATTTGTCCCTTTTAGATCTGGCCACATCTAATCTGACACAGTTATAGTGCATTCTTTTGTATTTTGTATCATCTGAATTTTCAGAAGTATCCAAAGTAGTGATGAAAATTATGAATGTGACAGGGCCAAGGCCAGAGTTTTGAGGCAGCCAATCTTTCAGGGTAACACTAACTAATCAAGCATTGTCTTCGCAGCCTGGTCCTCCTGCTGATGAAATTTCTCAACCTTATTTATTCTCCCTAACTTTCACCAGGACTTTTCAAATCCTCACAACTGACCTTCTAGCCAATATTTATATATAGTGATTCTTACTGAAAGTGCCAAGAGATAGCCTTTGCAGTGTTTTGATTGGTGGAATGAAAACAAAAGTCATTGTGAAAAACATATCTAGGGGAACTGAGAAGCCAACATGAGTTACCGATGTACATTTTTGTTAAATCAATTATTTATTCTCTTGAATCACACCAACCTAAAACTTCAGCATAAGTTTTCTATCTCCAATTATACTCTCCCCATCGTCAGTTATGGTTCAAAGCAAATATAATTACAAGGGTTTAATCAGCTAAGAATGTTTCTGGTTGCAACAGAAAATCAGATGAGAACTTCACACAAATAAATAGTACAGAGGTAGAAAGATCAAATTTTAAGATACAACAAAATAATTATTTTTTTTTCTATTTCATGTATTTTTTACAAACACTTAGATCCTTTGGGGGCTCTTAAATATATAAACATCCCATGAATAGATTTGCTGAAAAGAAGATGAGAAGTGCTTCAGAGTACAACCTCCATACAATAAATCAGTGTTTTGCTGTAGGTCTTCTGACTTAGAGAACTGTGTGCTACTCGGTGACTTGCATGATCAAGTATTGAGTTGAAATCGTACAGTCGCACTCAGCCAGTGTGGCTCAGTAGTTGAGCGTTGACCTATGAACCAGGAGGTTGCGGTTCAATTCCTGGTCAGGGTACATGCCTGGTTGCAGGCTCAGTCCCCAGTAGGGGGCATACAAGAGGCAGCCGATCAATGATTGTCTCTCATCATTGATTCTATTTCTCTTTCCCTCTCCCTTCCTCTCTCTGAAATCAATTAAAAATAACATTTTTTAAAAAGACCACAGTACAATCTTAACAGATGTGAGTAAATGGTGGCAGCCAAATTCTCAGAACTGCTATTTGTTATCAAGCCCAGATGCAAAAACAGGGTCTTTGCAACAGCTGTTTCTCTTCTGTTTACTAACTTATGTTTAGATAGAACATTCCATTACTACTTTTGCTGAGGGTTGTATTGATTTATGTGCAAATATTCATCACAAATAACACATGTATACTTAATTAAACAGTGATCTAATCAAATCATAAATTATGATTTTACATATACATATGTTTCTTATTGACCAGAGCTTAAAATTATTTAAGTTCTCCGCCAAAAATAAAAGAAAACTGCATGCTCATGATATATCATATTGATGATTAAAATAACAGGACACATTTTAATCCAAGTTCCATTAAGTTAAAGAGAAACAGACGTAACTATTTTCTCATTAATGACAGGTGAATAAAAACAAAATATATTATCCTTGTGGGAAATTTATGAGGACCCTGGAAAAAGAGATACCAGCATTGTTATTTTCTATTTGAATGAGAATTTTAACTAACCTTTCTCTTACTGCTGAATTATTTTGCCTTAGAAAAATATTCATTACTTGGGATAGAATGCAGCTAGTGGATAGCCTTCCCTTCTCTTACTGCAAAAAAGTAGGAAACAGAGTGAAAAGCAGAGTTCTCTTCTTGCCTGGAGGCAATGCTCAATGTTTATACCCTTAAGGACCTGAATATGACTGGAAGAGCTGTATGTTTAAATGAGTCAGTTAATTTCAGCTTTCATTATTTAAATAAAGGATATTTTGAAATAGCAGTCAACTATTTTCCACAAAAGCAGCGGCCAGAACACCAAACTTGAGATACCATTTTGATTTGATGCTAAATGGGCCTGCCACTATTCCTTTTTTTCCTCTCCTCTCATTCATGAACTCTGCATGTGATTCTTTATTATAGCAGTTGAAGCTGGTTGTGCATTTCAGAAGAAAAAATTCCCAAAGGTAGAATAGAAACTAAGTCTCACCCCAGAAGAGAAACAACAGGTCAATTAATTATTTCACAATGAGCAGATAAAGAGTTATGTTTGTTTTCTGACATGTCTGTTAATGAAGGAATCACATATAAAACCCACAAAAGATCAAGCTCATACCTGAAGACCTTCTAGACCTGAATTTGGATTGTGTTTCTGCCTTTGCATGATTTATGTTTTTCAGAGTCTGAGTTAATTTTCACTGAAATGAGCTCAATTGCACTGAGGATAAAATGAGAAAATACACATAAAATTCCTAACCTAATACCTAACTCATAGGATATCTATAATAATAAAAATGTAATATACAAACGGACGGAACGACCGTCCAGACACCCTTCTGGACATAGCCGGGGCTGCGAGGGCTGAGGCAGCTGGGGCTGCAAAGGTCTACTCTTTCACAAGATTTCATGCATTGGGCCTCTATATTCAACAAATATGGTAAGTTATACTGTTTTAGTAAGGATCATTTGCAAACTTAAAGTACCATATATGCTTCACACAAAACTAATCATAATATTTATTTCAAAATTCTAAATGCAGTTTAAAGTCTTAAGAGTTTCTGGAAGAGATAACAGTGGTGGCAAAATTCACATCTTATTCATGTTTTAATGCTTCCCTGTGGTACTTTGCACAAGCATCTTACAAATAAATAGTAACATGCTGCATAAACATCTGCTGAGTGTTAATCAAATTCAACACTATACATTATTTCAGTGAACTATAAATGGAGAAGGCATAAAAACCTGGGGCGAATTTGTCCCACCCCTAGGAAATACTTTGCTGTTTTATTAAAATGGGTCTTGATTGGCTTTCTCTGTTCTTACCTTTAAAACAGCCCAAAGGAGGTGTGTCTAGTTGAGTTTTTCTGTTATTTGAATTTACTACAGGAAATTACTGTACTGCTGACTGGCAAATCACAAATGTGTTAGTTTGACATTAAGAAACCTTTAGCATTAGGGAATTTAGATCTGCAGTGAAAAGATAAACTCAATCTCTAAGTCATTTAGACATTTGCACTCATAAGCAACTATATGTCATTACTTTTTGCCAGTTTCTATATGCTAGGATAATAGCATTAATTACATATTACTAATACATATTTTATGACATAAGTACATTTTCAATATGTTCAATTGGCAAATGACATACTCTCTATATTAAGAAGACACCTAGCATACAGATGAAAGAAAATAATGGTCCCACTGTGATGAGAGCATGACACTATTGTATAAGAGAGTAGTTGACAAAATAGAGTTCATCCAGATTGTTGATGGCTGTAAAAGCTGAGCAAGAGGTATAAAAAGATCATGGAGATATTTAACTTTAAAAAGAGAAGACTTAGGGAAAACATGATTGTTTTCTTCAAACACCTGAAAGCCTATCTCTCTATATATAAAAGCTTAAGCAACCACTACAACCAGTCGACCGAATGACTGGTCAACTGAATGACTGGTCGACTGGTCACTATGAAGCACACTGACCATCAGAGGGCAGATGCTCAATGCAGGAGCTGCCCCCTGGGGGTCAGTGTGCTCCCATAGCCAATCTCCTGCGGCCGGCCAACCTCCCATGGTCCCTCCCCCAGCCGGCAGGCCAGCCTCAATTGGCCCCAATTGCTGGCCTGGTCAAGGGAACCCACCTGTGCACGAATTCATATACCAGGCCTCTAGTGAGATAGAATAGGAAGGAAACTTGCTCTGTTTGTAGAACAAAAATAGAACTTATATACATGAAAGTGGGAGAGGGGATACCTTTTGATCCTGTGTAAGAATTAACTTCTAATATCTATGAACTAGATGCCCGATTAATGGATTTGTGTACTGGTGGAGTCCTTCAGCCTGGCCTGCACCCTCTCCCAGGGATTTTGGACTCCTGGTTTCAGCCTGATGCACTGCAGGAAGATGCAGTTCAAACGAGGCCCTGCGGGGATCAGGAGGAAACTGGCAGTCCAACATCCCCCAAGGGATGTAGTAGTGTGGGAGCAGGTGGCCAGGGAGGAGCTCACACTGCACCGCTCCCACTCATCCCGGCCCCACTGCATCTGCTTCCACTTGGTAGTGCTGCTGCGGAAACAGGAAAGGCTCCTGCTGCTGCAGCTGCGCTCGCTAGCCTGAGCCCCACGTCTGGTGCCCATCAATCAGCTGAGCAGTGCTCCCGCTGTGAGAGCACACTGACCACCAAGGGGCAGTTCCTGACTTGAGCATCTGCCCCCTAGTGGTCAGTGAATGTCATAGCGACTGGTTGACTAGTTCAGTTGCTTAGGCTTTTATATATACGGATGTTGATAATGGAATGAGCTATCTCATAGATGCCCTATATTACTGAACATATATGACTAGAGGTCCATCTGTCTGAGATGATGGAGAAGGAAGGCCTACATCTGCTAGGAGGATGGACTAGATCTGATATCACTGGGCAATTCCAATTCCATAATGCTAAACTTTGCAGCTAATTTAGTAATAGTCGGTTAATTAAATATCAGGGTAACTCTTTGCAATTTCTATTGTAGAGTACCAGATTAGTAATTAGCTTTTTTTAAAAATATATTTTATTGATTTTTTTATAGAGAAGAAGGGAGAGGGATAGTTAAAAATATCGGTGAAAGAGAAACCTCGATCAGCTGCCTTCTGCACACCTCCTACCGGGGATGTGCCTGCAACCAAGGTACATGCCCTTGACCGGAATCGAACCTGGGACCCTTTAGTCTGAGGTCCGGTGCCCTATCTACTGAGGCAAACCGGTTAGGGCGAGTAATTAGCTTTATACACACCTGCTCCCTGGTCTGTGATGTTGGAGATAAAGCATTTAGGGCAAAACAGCACAGTCATTAAGAGAAAACTACGTGTACAGACACATTTAAAGAAACAGAATGGCAAAGTGTGAAAGAGTACAATTTCTAGAGCTAGATTCCTGGGAGGAAATAGCTCTGCCCCTTATTAGCTGTACTAAGTACAGTAAATTACAGAATTTCTCTTTGTCTCAAGACTTCATCTGGAAAATGGAGATAATACAGCAGTAAAGACTGCATAGGGTTCTTGTGAGAATTCAATGGAACAATCTAGAATAGTGTTTGACACCTCATAAATGTAAAATAAAGGTTAGCTGCTATTGTTAGACTTGTTATTGTTGCCATTGTATAAAACAATCTCCAAAAATTTGTAACCACCTAGAGCAGGTTTCTCTGACTACCATATCATTGCAACAAGTCACTATATTCTGGATTTTTAATTTGAAAACAAAAATATCTCCCACTTGTTAAAGTAAGATGCAGATAATAGAAAAAAAATAATAGGTCTCAAAAATTAAAGGGATCCAAGTACTGAGCCATATGTAATCAAGCTAATCATGAAAATTGAGACCTTCAATAGCACTTTTCTGCATCATTTTATTTAACTTAAAAAATGTATAGTGCAGGTTTATTATTATTTATTACTATATTGTATAGATGAAGAAACCGAGGGTTTTTTTTCCTACTCTCTAGGTTGTGATGTCACCTGCGGTTCAGAAAGATGCAGTTCAAACCCACAGAGATTAACCCCCAGGTGCTGAACAAGTGCTGGCCTGGCTGGGGGTGCCAGGCAGTGGCACTTCATTGACGTGCTGGGGCTGCAGGAGGAGGCTCTGAGCTCTGGGCCCAGGCTTGCCTGCTGCTACTTTCACTCTTCAGGAAGAAACACATTAAAAAACTGAAGGGACAAGCAGTCAGTCCCAAAGTGTACTTCATGAAGCAGACCACTGGGAACTCCTGTGGTGTCGTCATACTTATACACGCAGTGGCCAGTATTTGTGATTTAAGTCCTGAAAAAATGACCTTCGAAAGCAATCAGAAAAAAGAATGCTTTAAACATACAGTTAGAGGGACCTAGTAACTAAAACTAGGATAGCCACCTAACACAAGGTATGATCTCGGGGAGTTCTTATAAATCCCAGATGTAGATTTGTGTATTTGTAACTTTTCCCACAGATGGCTGTCATTTTCTTACTTTAACATGCTACAGTTTTCCAACAGACAAAAGTAAAGCACCTTGAGGAAGAGGTATCCTCCTATATAATAAAAGCCTAATATGCAAATTGACTTAACTGTGGAACAACTGGTGGAACCATGGGTTGCTATGACATGCACTGACCGCCAGGGAGAAGACACTCAATGCAGGAGCTTCCTCCGGCCCATAGGCCCCAGGCCAGACAAGGTGGGTTCCAGTGGGGCCCCCCCAATCACCCATCCAGTTGCCCTGCAAATTGGCCCTTATTGCCCTGACTGGTTTGGCTCAGCGGATAGAGCATTGGCCTATGTACTCAAGGGTTCAGGTTCGATTCCGGTCAAGGGCATGTACCTTGGTTGTGGGCACATCCCCAGTAGGGGGTGTGCAGGAGGCAGCTGATGATGTTTCTCTCTCATCAATGTTTCTGACTCTCTGTTCCTCTCCCTTCCTCTCTGTAAAAAATCAATAAAATATATTTAAAAAAATTGGCCCTGATCACCAGCCAGGCCTAGGGACCCTACCCATGCATGAATTTTGTGCATCGGGCCTCTAGTACTATATAATAAAAGCCTAATTTGCTCATTATTCAGTCATCTGTTCTACCAATCAAAGCGTAATATGCTAATGATATGCTAAGGCCACTCAATCGCTCGCTATGACGTGCACTGACCACCATGGGACAGACACTCCAACTGGTAGGTTAGCTTGCTGCTGGGGTTTGGCCAATTGGGACTGAGTGAGACAGGCTGGATATATCTTGGAGCCCTCCCGTGGCCCCTCCTTGGTTGGCCAATCTCCTGGTCCTACTCAGCCTTGATAGTACACTTGTAGGGTCCTTTGGCCTGGCCTGTGCCCTCTCACAATCTGGGACCCCTTGGGAGATGTCAAAGAGCCTGTTTTGACCCGATCCCAGAGGCCAGGCTGAAGGACCCCACTGGTGCATGAATTCATGCACTGGGCCTCTAGTGTGTGTGTGTGTGTGTGTGTGTGTGTGTGTATGTGTGTGTGTGTGTGTGTGTGTGTGTAGAGGCGGGTTCTGGAAGAGTAATAGAGAGAAAATACAAAGAAAAGGGAATCAGGAGACTGAGTGTTCACCAGCCCTGCTCAAACTAGACATGTAATTCTATAAATGTTTCTCTTTTAAGAACAAAATCAAAACCAAGTGTAGAATATATAAGTGAGAGCTGACATGATGGCTTCATTTGCACGTTTCTCACAAATATGACTGTGAACTAATATAAACCTCAATGAGCTTTAAAGGTGCCATTTCCACTATAAACATTACAGTGATTTTCCTGATTATTTTATTGTTTTTTTGAGATATAAAGCAATATTTATTAACACATTTTGAAAACTATACATATGTACATATTTATTGTTTGATATCTTTAGTTCTAAGATACCCTCACTTAAATTGCAATAGAAATGGGAAAGCTATCTATACTAACAAAAGAGAAACATGCAAATTAGCCATCACTCCCATCACTCCACCACACCTCTATACCACAAGCCATGCCCACCAGCCAATCAGGCACAAGTATGTAAATTAACACAACTAAGGTGGCAGTGCCATGAAGCTGGAGTGAGCAGGAGGCTTGGGTTGCCCCTGGTGATGGAGGAAGCCAAGTTTCCCACCTGTCCTGGCCAGCTCTGGACTCTGCTCAAGGCTACAAAGTTTCAATTATAGAAGATAAATAAATCTCATATACCAGCTTCCAGCCGGCCGGCCGTGGACTCTGCTCAAAGAGGGGCTTGGAGCCTGGGTTGCCACAGGCAACCCAGGCTTCCAGCCAGACTTGGGCTCTGCTCAAGGCTACAAAGTTTCAACTGGGTCGCTGGGGGCTTGGCCAGCCTGAAAATGGCCATCAGCCCCTTACCCAGGCTGACCAGAGACCCCAGAGGGACCCCCCCATCCTGAAGGGGCTGTGGCCAGTCTGAAAATGGCCCTAAGCACCTCACCCAGGCTGGCCACACCCCATGGGGTGAAGGTCCCGACTGGGGTGCTTTACCAGCCTGCAAACAGCCATCCGCCCCTCACCCAGGCTGACTAGGCACCTCAGTGGAAACTCCCACCCTGAAGGGCTGTGGCCAGCCTTCAAACAGCCATTAGCCCCTCACCCAGGCTGGCCACACCCCCATAGGGTGAGGGTCTCTACTGGGGGGCTTGGCCAGCCTGCAAACAGCCATCAGCCCCTCACCCCAGCGGGGACCCCCACCCTGATCTGGGACACTCTTCAGGGCAAACTAGCCGGCTCCCACCTGTGCAACAGGCCTCTATCCTATATAAAAAAAGATTAATATGCAAATTGACCCTAAGAGCAGAACTACTGGGAATCTCTGGTCACACACTGACCACCAGGGGGCAGACACTCAATGCAGGAGCTGCCCCCTGGTGGTCAGTGCTCTTCCAAAGGGGAAGCTCAGCTCAGCCACAAGTCAGGCTGCCAACTGCCAGCACAGCGGTGGTGGTGGGAGTCTCTCCCGCCTCCTCAGCAGCTCTAAGGATCTCTGACTGCAGTTTAAGCCTGCTCCCTGCTGGTAAGTGGACATCTCCCGAGGGCTCCTGGACTACCAGAGTGATGTCTGACTGCCAGCTTAGGCCCAATTCCCCAGGAAGCAGGCCTAAGCCAGCAGGTAGGCATCCCCTGACTGCAAGAGGGCACAGGTTGGGCTGAGGGATCCCCCACGAGTACACAAATTTTTGTGCACCAGGCCTCTAGTCAGAATATAAAACTTAAATTAAGTATTCAAGATTTCTTGCCCTAGCCAGTTTGGCTCTGTTGATGGAGCATCGGCCCATGGACTAAAGGACCCTGGGTTCAATTCTGGTCAAGGGCATGTACCTCGGTTGTAGGCTTGGTCTCAGCCTCCAGTCAAGGTGCATGCAGGAGACAACCAAGTGGTATGTCTCTCTCACATCAATGTTTGTCTCTCTCTCTCTTTTTTCCCCTCTCTCTTTCTTTCTTCTACTCTCTTTAAAAATCAATTGACAAGTATCATTGGGTGAAGATTAAAACAAAGATCTCTTGTCTTATTAGGGGGACTCTTCGAAATGCAGAAATTATTGCATTTCTGTAAATGCATCACACAGTGTTTTAGATATATCTTCACTTCATTTACTTTGTCTTTAATGGGTAAATCATCAGACTAAAATAGCCTCACCAGAATCTACAAATTTCATCAAATATGTATTAGAAGTAGGTCAGAATATAGCATGTCTAGCTCAACAAACAAAGAAACACAAAACCAGAAGTAAAACAAAACAAACCAAAAAACAAACCAAATAAAACGGAACATTTTTTATACACTATATGAGCATTTTATTTTTCTACTAAGTTCCTCAAGTCCCCAAAACCACAGGCACCCTTTCATAAGCAAGGGAGCACAAACAGTATTCTTTACTGTTTTCTAAGAAAACAGAGTTCCTGCCCTACAAAGGCGGACCGACCCTCAGGACACTCCAAAGTTCCGGCTAAGAGTTCAAAGTGGTCCATAAAAGCATCTTGTCAATCACAACATGAAACACACGCATTCTCACACTCTCACGGGGGAGCAATATTTATGTAGCTTTGGAGACTTATTTTCTTTTTAAAAAAATATTTTTATTGACTTTAAAGAGGTAGGGAGAGGGAGAGAGAGAAACATCAATGATGAGAGAGAAACATTGATCGGCTGCCTCCTGCACACCTCACACTGGAGGTTGAGCCCACACCTGGGCATGTGCCCTGACCAGGAATCGAACCATGACCTCCTGGTTCATAGGTCGATGTTCAACGACTGAGCCATGCCAGCCTGGTAAGACTTGTTTTCTTCACGCACTTTCAGCCCAGCAACTGTATACTTCTTGGGGAGGGGCAGCCTTCATGCGTTCTATAAACTTTAACATATCGTATTGAATTCTGTAGTATGTATTTTTATATACTATTTCTTTAAAGTTTTAAGATTTTGGTGTGTGTTTTTTTTCTTCTCAAATCAAACATAACTAAACATCCCTCCCACACAGACCAGCTGTTTCTTTCCTTAAGAGAAAGCAAGTAACTTAACATCATAAATACCAAATCGCAACTCAAGGTCACAGCTTTTATGTTTCACTAATTTTCAAGGCTCCTTGTCAGCCTTTCTCACTGAGCTACCCTTAAGATGCTGGTGTGTGGAAATGCATAGGAGCTGTGTCATCAGTTGAAACACAAATCTATCTCCCGCTACTAATGACTAATATAAAATATTTCCAACTAAACACGCAGTACCTCATATACTTTGTAAATGACAACAGAAAAATGTCATAGGATTTCTGGTTCATTTAACAGCTACTTCTCCTTCCACACAGAAGTCAACAAACGGGGTAGAAAGAATCTTTATCTACAGGAGCCAAAAAGAAGATGAAGGCAACTTTCTTTGCCTGGGTATCGAATAACATGGGACATACCTGTTACAGATGGTCTGTTGGCCAAATGTACTAACAAGAGGCATACAAAAGAAAGAAGAGCAAATTCCTAAAGGTCCCAGAAAGTGTGAAAACCATGCTTATGAAAGTTTATTTAATCCAGTGGGGTAGAGAAGACACAAATCCAGGAAATGCATCATTTAAATTTAAATATATATACAACCTCTTGAAGTTAGTCCATACCTAACTTCTGAGACATAAAAATATTGACCTTTATTTCTCCTCTGAACCAAACCATTTACATCAGCCATGTAATTCTTGGAAGTGATGATTTAGTTTAAAAAATATTAGATATTTCTTAGAAATTTACTAAATGTGGATAATAAGGAAAGCTCACATGTACCACCATCTGATCTTTCATGGTTAGTAACAAGTTTGATAATATGAATAACCTTCCATCATTTTAGAGTCTACAGCAATATTTCTCAAAGTAATCATGAATGAGGTTGACTGAAAATCTTATTGATTTCATTTATTTCCTCACCTATCAAAGAACCATAGACATTTTCTTTTAGCCCCAAAGCACTTATATTATCATTAAGAAAACATGGGACCAGAGAATATATACTATTTTCCCAAGGTCAAATTGCTAACAATGGCGGAGATCCTGGGTCCTGCTGTTCAGTCCTGCGTCTCTCCATGTGACCATTGGCTTAAGGAAACGTATTTCACTTCATTATGTCCTAACTAGAGGCCTGGTGCACAAAATCTGTGCACAGTCGGGGGTGGGGTGGGGGGGGGAGGAGGGCGCACAGTGTCCGTCTACACCCTCTCCAATCTGGGATCTCTCTTACAATCTGGGACCACTGGCTCCTAACCTCTTGCCTGCCCACCTGCCTGATTGTCCCTAAACGTTTCTGTCTACTGGCCTGATTGATGCCTAACTGCTCCCTTGCTGCCTGATCACCACCAACTGCCCTCCCCTTTCAGGAACCTCCTTCTTTGCTGGGACCCGCCTACTGGCAGTGGAGATGCTGGGATAGGCCTCCTCCATGCACCACTGAGCCACAGGACCCCACAGGCCCCAGGCCTCACTATGTGGAGCGGCCACCGGGCCCTGCCTCTGCTGTGCATGCAGCCATCTTGTGGTGGCGTTGTGCGAGGGCGTGACGCTACCTAGGCTTTTATTATATAGGATAATTTTAAAATATGATTTACGATGGCTGAAAATCCCATTGAGTGTCACTGGGTCTTTGTCTCCTCTCTAGAATCATGGTGAGTAATGACTGCTTTGACCAATGCAATATCGTGTGCAACTTCTGAGGTAAGGTCATAAAGAAGCCATCAAGCCTTTTGCCTTGTTTCCTGGGCACATATTCTATTGAAGCTCTGAGCTTCCATGAAGCAAGTCTCCCTACCCTGTGGTCACCATGCTTTGGGGAAACCCAAGCTACATATATTGGTCAGGCATGGGGTGCTGGATGTATGTCTCAGGTGAGTCCAGCCCCTGAGTTATAGCACTCCAGGCCTCAGATATGTATGTGGAGAAGCCTCCAGACTTTGAATTCACCCACAACAAGTCAAATATTCCTGGTTGAAACCCAAGATATCGTGAAGCAATGACTACCCATCGCTGAAATACCCTATCCCAATTCCTTATTTGAAAAATTTGTTGGTGGATGGAAAGTTGTTTTACACTACTAATTTTGAAGTGGTTGGTCACTTAGCAAAGATAAGAAAAAACTATTTGATCCTTGTTTTCTCCCATAGGGTTCAATACACTAGCTAGTTTGATCAGTTCAGAAACTGCCTGTCAAAACCTATGTTGTTTTATAGATTTACTTTTCTTACCTTAAATGATCTTTATTTGAACATAACATTGTTTCATCTTTTCACATATTATTTTTTTTTATGAGAACACAATACAGTGGCCTTGTGCTATTGCTTTTCCTGGACAATTACATTTAAAAATTTTATTCATTCATTCATTACTAAATATTTATTGAATATATAATCCATGTTTTAAAAGTAGATAGATTTGAAAGATACAGAGATAAAGAGAATTTAAAAATTGCTCTCCAGAGGACCGGGGAGGAGGGGGAGGTTTGCTGGTCATTTGTCATAAAATGTGTGATAACTATTATGTGTCATACTTTTTTTTCTAGATTCTTGAGTTAATTATTTTATTACTTTCTCCTCCTTTTTCTTTTCCTCCTCTTCTCATTTATAATGAAAACATTTAGGACGTTAGATTTACTCCTGAATACTGCTATCGCCTCATCTCAGAGTTCTGCTTTATGATACTTTGTTTTTTCATATACTACAGTTGTAACTTTAATTTCCCTTTGCCATAACATTTATTATATAGCATGCTCTTAAGTTTTTAAGTGGTTTATTTACTTATTATTTAAAACTTATACTTGAATACAACATGGTCAGAGAACAAAAACTAAACATTTCTGGTTTTAAAATTTATATATGGTATGTGTATGTACGTAAGTAAGTGTATTTGTGTTGTTTGTTGTGAGACTAATTTTTTCAATATTGCACTGGGATAGGTCCTGCTTATCACTATGAAATAAAGAGGGTTTTTAAGTATTATTTTTCATGTTTAAATCTTCAGAAAGATTTACTTGATAGATGTTTACATTATCTTTCCTTACCTTTCAAAGATTGTTTCATATATTAAAGTCTGCCATTACTGTAATTGTTTACTTACATATAGGCACAAAAGTAGCAAGGAATATGCAGTGAGTATTCCTCAAACACAAGAAGAAATTCATGATATATTGGCATAGGTTTTAATTATAATAAAGACAGACTGGGGAGAGCTAGTAGTATGAATTGTTTCATAGCTATCAGGCAGAATTTGGAGCATTTCTAATTAGCAACTAATTCTAAGAAAATATACTAATAAGAAAAGTTTGCCTCCCAGTTTAATCATGTAATGATTAACATAATAAATTAAGAATCAAATAATTAAACAACATAAAATAAGCAAGGAATTTTACTATTCAAAAGTGATCAAATCATATATTTTAAATACAGTAAAAGTTCAAAAATAAGAGTGAAAAGAAAATCCAGGAAAAGTGTTCTTTATGCCAGATAATTTGCATAATACATTTTTAACAAATTAATGCCATAATAGACATTTTTAGAGCTACACTATATTTAACTAATGAGAACAGGAGAAATGTTAATGTGTATCATAATCATCAGGCAAGCACATCCATCATTTTGTTAACTTTCTCTAATATCTTATTTTATATACTTGACATTCAAGAAAATTTGACCATTTTTCTGAACCAAATAAAATTCTGATGTAATTTTAGTTATTAGTAGGTAATTCAATAAGCATAGTTTTACATATGACTTGGTGTTAAGCTTGTCTTTATGCAAAACAAATATAAATCTAAAGATACAGCAAAGAGAATAACATATTTCTGCTTTTGGTGTAATTTACAAAAATATAAATATCTTTTCTTACACAGCATTAGAAAGAAAAACTTGCAGCTTCATTAATAGATTGGAAGGGTAGGGTGAAGCAAAGCTTATTCTTTCGTGGGGGTGCTGACCATGCTCAGAAAGAGCACTGAGGGTCTTTGAATCTCCTTTCCATGACTTGATAAAAGTAAAATAAATAAATAAATGAATAAATAATCCAAACCACTGGGTACCCTAGTGGCATAAAAACTGGGAAAATCCCATTCTTTTTTCTACAAACTCTATTCACCCAAATACCTAATGTTTCTTGTGTTCTAGTTCAGGTGGTTCCAGGCTTCCAGGCCCTGGAATTTCCTTGCTTGTCATTCATGCGAACAGGAGCATTCAAGTATACAACGTGCTCAGATGAGTCAGTGAGCTCTTATGCAGGTTAGAATGATGAAATCGCCTTTTTAACACTCCAGAGTTTTGTTTAAGATTTTACTTCCAGCTCTTTTAAATCATACATTTGTCTGAAAGCGACTACAATAACTTAATCTACTGCATTTCATTCACTCAAACACACAGGCCACAATTTGTAGTAGGCTAATGAGGTGAACTCAGTTGAATTCAGACATCTTTTTCTTTCCTATACATAGTTTCATAAAGACACACAATCAATGATTCATTTTATGCCCCCTAGTATATAACTGAGGTGATAGGACATCTAATATTTAAAACACATCCATGTAATTGAATTTCAGAAATAGCATAAAAGAACATACACAATTAAGAATGAGCATATTAACACTGACTTACACCAAAATGGCTTAATTTAAAAAATGCTGTTTGATTTTGTAACTGTTCATAAATTCATCCCCCCAAATAAACATTTTGTTGCTATAATAAAATTTGCTCATTCAATTTAAAACATATTAATGTTAACCAATTTCTTGTCATAAAATAGCTCCAATATAGCATGTGAATGGAGAAGAAATTCCATCATTACATTCTTTTTTTCAACTTACCTCTCCTTTTGTTATACTGTGAACATTCTGACTTTGTGTTCTAAGTGAAAAACGCGAAAAAATATCAGCAAAACTAAGGGTTTCTACATAATAAGAAACAGCTAGGTGGGTAGAATTGTTATATAAATCATTCATTTTGGGAGGTTTCATGTTTGTGTGTGGCATTATGCATAACATACTTCATTTTAAATGGCTGAATATTTGCACATTGATTATAATAATAAGTATAGCCTTTTTACAAAATACACATAATCCCAGCCTTCAGAAACCTATGGATAGAAATGCAGTCCCACTGACATCAGTATCCAATAAGGATCATTCCCCAAGCAAATCTGTTCTGGTCCCTCATCAAGATATTTCTTCATTCATGGGCTGCAGGTGTTCATGGTGGAAAACCCATCTTCACACAAAGGTGCCCTCACCCCTCAGGCTAGCAAACCAGCTTTTGGTCAGATGTGGGTAAAATGGCCTTTCCTCCACCCTCTGTCACAATTTGTCTCACATTTTTGACAAAAGCATCTCCCTTGCTTGCTGTCCTCCTTTTTGCCATGTACACTAACGTATTAACAGGTTCTAGAGATTAGAACATGGACATATTTAAAGGGGTTACCAGATGTATTAAACAATATAAATTCCTCAGGGGTCACCATCTACCAGCTCTGCAAACTGACCCAGAATTCTAATTTGGAATCAGTTGCTGTGATGATAATTTTAAAATTATAAGAATGGAATATTTTTGGAGAGGGGAGGTATAGAGAAGGTAAAAGGAGTTTGCATATATAGATTTTTTTCCTCTAAAATACAGGATGGCTGCAGTTTTCAGAGAGTGATAGAAATTAGCAGATTAAATCATCACATCCAGAAAAGGAAGGCTTACATTCCATATGCTGACAGGTTTCTAACAGAACTGTAGCCCTAGCAGACACAGCTATAATAAGAGCTTGTATGTTCTCTCTCTAGCCAATGCCATTCTGCTGAGTTTCAAGCAGAAAGAAGCTCAGATTTCCTTAGAATATAAATCATGTCAAAAGTAATAGTTAAACTCCAAAATAAATTAAGGAAAACTTAAAGTGACTTTTTCTAAGCCTAGCACATACAGACACAAATTAGGACCATCTTGTACATATGCTGAATAGTGATAATATTCTGCCAAACAAGAAAATGCCTTCTTTAAATAGACAGCTATATTTTTCAGGTTAGTGAGCTGAGTGGAAAGAACACTGCATAATGCAGTTTCAATCAAGAGGACCTTAGTGACAACTATTGTTACTATATCATTTTTTTTCCAATGAAGTTTGGAATTCCATCTATATTGTGTTGATATAACAATGGTAACTACATAGAGGTAGAGGCTATCTATTTATTTATAATTCGATGTCACTAAAATCTAATGACATGCTATTTCAGGAGCTGAAATTTTTTTAAGTGGTTGAATCACTTTATGTATAAAATGTACTAACCAATATTTTGGAGAGCATATGTTCCACTGGCTTGGTTTTTTGTTAAAAAAAAGTCTAAGCTCTCTATTTTAACCATAAGTGTAAAAGTAAAGGAGAAGAAAGTTCATGTACAGTTTGAGGAACTAAAGACAAAGGAATAAAGTGTTATGTCTGGGTAAAAAAAGGTAGATGCTACCATGCTTCCTTAGCAGCCCAAAACTCTTCAGTGTCAACACACAGGGATGGAAAGTAAACAACGGTAATGTATGTAATACTGCAAAACATTCCTTCATTCTCCAAGTAATAAGCACATTTTGATACTGTTTTCTATATAACTGGAAGCCCAGTGCACGAAATCACATGACCCTGCCTACACATGCATGCCCCACCCACCCACTTGCCACACTCGCAGCCCCACCCACCCGCACTGGTCTTTGGTTGTTATGGCGTTAGGGCCACGGGATTTTTATATATATAGGCATAATAATACATACTTCAGAGCACTATGTAAAGACTAAACCAGATAATGCAAATAAAACCATCAGCACTGTGCCAGGTATGCATGAGAATACCTAAGACATTCCAGGTATACATATGGATACTAAATACATTTCAGTTAATGTTGTTATTAATGTTATTTGAGAAATAAGACAACTTTTAAATGATCCATAAAACATCTTTTGTGTCCAGTAAAGCATAATTTCAAAATATTAAACTTTTTCTTCCTTGGCATATTCTGTACAGAAATAACAAATAGGAGATTGGCTTGGGTTTTGTGTTTGTGTAAGTAGGTTAATAATTCTGTTTTCTACTTCCAAAATACAGAAAAGAGTACTTTTGGTTGATAGACTAACATTAATTTGAGCCACAAAATGATAGAAACTTTTTGAACAATTGCTTTTAAAATTGTTGCTGTATAATAAAAGTTGCTTTTGCAAGACAATTAATTTCTCACTCATTGGCCCATTTCGTGTCAGGTTTGATGTTGTCATTACTTGCACTTTGTTTTGTGGCTGGGGAGAAGCTGTTACATAGAGAAATGTTAAGCATTACTGTTTCCTTGTTCTTTGCTTATACATGCATTGTTAATTCTATCTTCACTGTAGTTCTTTAAAGGGATATATTAAATTCATGTTTTTATTTGGTGAGTCTTCACTGCTTGAAAAGAATTAGGTGATGTAACTCATAAATCAACTTAGCGAAGCAAACTTAATGTACTTTTCATCAATTTATGAACAAGTGATGTTATAAATCCAGCCACCTTGCAAATGCTAATTTCCCCATTAGAACATCTTAAGCCTGGTACCCACTTTATTCATTCTTATTTTTTAGATTAAGTAAAATATGTATACAGAAGTCCTAATGTTCCTCCTACAGACACTTATAAGGAGCACATACTCCCTGGGTTCTTGAAGACTACAGACTTAGAGTGCCATTTTTGACATCCATGATTTAGAACATTATTAGTTTGAACTCAAACTTACGCAAACTAGCAAATTACTAGAAATTCTTAACAGTATAATTGGCAAATCTCTACTATACTTTCATAACTAGCACTGTTAAGTTATATATGTTCGAGGCCTTACATATAAATATCTAACATATTTAATAAAAATGATTACAGTTTTATATATATATATATATACAAATTTAAGCATATGCAAGTGAAAATATTATCTTTCCATATTACATTATTTAACATAAAACATGGAATAAACATTAAAATATTTTAGAAGTATAAATTCATCTTTTCTCCAATTTAAATGCTTTTTTATATTTGGAACAACATAATTCTCTCATTTATTTTACCTATGACTAGATGGACAATTTTATAATGGCCAAGATCTTTTCATTATAACCAATTTTCAGAAAGTACCAAATTATAACAGGCATTTAATAAATGTTACCAAAAATGAGAAAATCATTCATTTAACTTAGAGCCTACTGATGTTTTATGTTGTAGAGGTAGTTCATATCTAATTATTACCCACCCCCTAAGAATTTTAACTGCTAAATATGATCGATCCAGTTTTTTTTAAAGGATTTATAATTTGCACCAGTATGTTGAATGTATATCAAATATTTGAAACCCAGATCTATACAATTCAATTGGATGCACTAAATATGGTTGAATAGCTAAGTTTAAGGCAGCATGGAAGGATGGCTCACCACAAGATGAATAAAAACTCTTCCTCCCATAACAAAGTTTAAAGTCATGAGGAGGAAAAACACTGTGCATAAATGATTAATCCTATCTAATAAAAGAGTGATATGCAAATTAACCATCACTCCATCACAAAGATGGTGGTGACAATGGAGCTGGAGGACGTAGGAGGCTTGGGTTGACACCTGCCCTGGCTGAAGGCCACAAAGTTTCAATTATAGAAGTTAAATAAATCCCAGATACCTGTTTCCAGCCGGCAGGTATGGCCAGCCTGAAAACGGCCATTAGCCCCTCACCCAGGCTAGCCAGGCACTCCAGCAGAACCCCCTCCCAACCATGAAGGGGCTGTGGCCAGCCTGCAAACAGCCCTCAGCCCCTCACCCAGGCTGGCCACATCCCCGTGGGGTGAGGGTCCCCACTGGGGGGCTTGACTAGCATGCAAACAGCCATCAGCCCCTCACCCAGGTTGGCCAGGCACCCCAGTGGGGATCCCCACCCTGAAGGGGCTGTGGCCAGCCTGAAAACAGTCCTCAGTCCCTCACCCAGGCTGGCCAGGCACCCTAGCAGGACCCACCCTGATCCTGGACACCCTTCAGAACAAACCAGCCAGCCCTGACATGTGCATCAGGCCTCTATCCTATGTAATAAAAGGGTAATATGCAAATTGACCCAAACAGCAGAACCACTGGGAATGACTGGTCACTATGACACACACTGACCACCAGGGGGCAGATGCTCAATGCAGGAGCTACCCCTGGTGGTCAGTGAGCTTCCACAGGGAGAGCTTTGCTCAGCCACAAGCCAGGCTACCAGCTGCCAGCACAGCGGTGGTGGTGGGAGCCTCTCCCACCTTCTGAGCAGGGCTAAGGATGTCTGACTGCAGCTTAGGCCTGCTCCTTGCTGGCAAGTGGACATTTCACAAGGGCTCCTGGGCTACCAGAGGGATGTCTGACTGCCAGCTTAGGCCCAATCCCCTGGGTAGCAAGCCTAAGTCAGCAGGTGGACATCTCCTGAGGAGTCCCAGACTGCTAGAAAGCACAGGCCAGGCTGAGGGACCCCGCCACCAAGGGCACAAATTTTTGTGCACTGGGCCTCTGGTTTTCACAATAAAATAAGACATTTCCATTGGAATATCATATTACAGGTATTTTAAGAGTATACTTGTAGTTTGGATATATTGAGTCAATTGTCATGCCATCTGTGGTAATAGCAAGGTTGTTCTTAATGTCCTGCGATAATAAATTTGGGAATAGCATCTGTCTAAATCTAGTTTACACTTTACATTTCAGTGCTTTAATCCTTGATTCATTACCCAAGTTTTCTGCACTTTCATTAAAAGCTGTCATGACCCCATGGCAATGAAAATTTAGTGTTCCTGATGCTGGGGAAAAAAATGATCAAATCTGGTGAGCTCTGGTGATGTAAGCCAAGAACTTTTGGCTTTGGCATGGTGCAGGTTGGCCTTCATATAACAATATTCTCCTCATTTATATAGTTCTAAGAACCAAAAACAGAACGACACTTTTTGACTCTGTTAGGTTAACATGGAGTATTCTGAAACACAAACGACTGGCTCCTCGCCCAACTTTATTTTTCTTAAGGGACTTTGACAAACATGTGAAACTGCACAAGATCCCCTTGTATCTAAACTTCAGAAATACTTCTTCAGGTTACAGAAGCTGAACTACCCAAGCCCATAAACAGAAAGCTGTCTTTGTCCATATATGACTGTAGAATACATCACATCTGGAGTTGCTCAGAAAGTTTAAATTTGTATTCATTTTTCTGTATGAAAGATATTCAAAAGGATATCAATTATATCTTTTAACAATTTTGTTCCATGGGAGGAAACAGTATTTTAAAAAAGGAAAGGTTTGAATTTACTAACAACTTGGGAACAGATGATCATCATGGAAAGGATTATGGGAACATTTACAGGGGAAAGATTCTTAGGGTAAAGTAATGTATAGCTCTCCATGTTACTATGGTGGTCTTATTTAAGGTAGTTCATTGACACACTCTAATTTAAATGAAAGGCTAAATTCATGATTTCTAAGATTGACCACATTATTTGCTAGTCATGTGCATTTGCAAATTAACATAATTACAATTCTCACAAACATAAACTGATTATAGAAGCCAGATGTTGGAACTTGTATATGAAAAGAAGTAATTTATGGGTTTAAAATTATATATATATATATATATATATATATATATATACACACACACACACACACATACATACTAGGGGCCCGGTGCACAAAAATTTGTGCACTCAGGGGGTGTCCCTCAGCCCGGCCTGTGCCCTCTTGCAGTCTGGGACCCCTCGGGGGATGTCCACCTGCTGGCATGCCTGGCCAGCCTGGGTGAGAGGCTGATGGCTGTTTGCAGGGAGGCTGGCTGGAATTTATTTAACTTCTAAATTTGAAACTTTGTTGCTTTAACCGGAGCTATGGTCGAGTTGCCCCTGACAACCCAGGCTCCCAGAGCTTCCTTGAGCCCAAGGCTGGAAGCAGGTCTCTGGGGTTTATTTATCTTCTATAATTGACACTTTGTTGCAGAAATTTGTTGCCACAGCCAGCCTAGGCAGACAGGAACCTTAGCTTCCTGCATCGCCAGGGCAAGCCTCCTGCTTGTTCCAGCTCCGTGGCTGCCGGCCACCATCTGCCATCTTGGCTGGGTTAATTTGCAAACAGATGCTCTGATTGGCTGGTGGGTGTGGCTTGGCTGGTGGGCATGGCTTAGGTGTCTCAGAGTAAGGGTCAATTTGCATATTACTCTTTTATTAGATTAGATATATGAAATTTACCTTTATAGTTGAAAATATTACAGATATCTGCTTTGTTTGTTTGTTTTCCCATTGACCCCTTCCACCCCACACCCCCCCAGGCCTTATTTATTAAAGGATAGTTGATATTCAATATTATATGAGTTTCAAGTATAGCGTATATTAATCAACATTTATATACCTTATGAAGTGATCACTGATAAATCTAGTAATTATCATCATTATACAAAGTTGTTATTGTTACTATTAACTGTATTCACTATGCAATATATATATTTTTTATTCAAATCACACTCTCTGTATTTTAAGAACATAATTATATTGCTTACTTCCCAGATTCAAAATCTAATTTTAAAACAAAGCCCTTATTATGTGTTTGGGAATAATATTTTTTTCTGATCATTACAACCTTTTCAAAGTATTCTCAATAACATTAAAGTATTTTCTAATTGTGCAACCAAAATCATCTATTACAAATATAATATTAAATACTGTACTTTATATTAATGTTATTTTATTAGTATTATTAATATTCACTATGTTAATAAAATAAAATAATTTTCATTGAGAATTAAAGTGGATCTCATACATTCCTCAATGATTTAACACTAGCTAACATTTATCATGAAAAATACCTCTAGTTGTCATGTAGATCATTACATAATCCCAAGAAAATGTCCTGTGTATTTTAACCATTAATTAATATCTACTTGTACAATAGCATTATTCATAACATATTCTTGAAAACTGAAAATCTACTTACTGCAAAACTAGCTCAAAGCTATTCAGATAACCATGTGTCTTCATGCTCATTTCAAGGAACATCATTTTAACTACAGGGATTACTTAACATTTATACAATATTCCAGAATATGCTCTAGGCAGCCCTAATGTATGAATAGCATGCTATGTCCTCAAGAATATCCTTTTCTCCTCAACTGACATGAAAACAAAGAACAGTCTTTATAAATTACTATATATTATAAAACCCTAATGTGCAAATCGACCGAATGGTGGAATGACCGGAGAAATGACTGGTCTCTATGACACGTACTGATCACCAGGGGGCAGACACTCAACAAGGAGCTGCCCCTGGTGGTCAGTGTGCTCCCACAAGGGGAGCACCGCTCAGCCAAAAGCCGGGCTCAAGGCTGGCAAGCACAGCGGCAGTGGCAGGAGCCTCTCCCACCTCTGCTGTAGGTGGGTGGTAAGGAGCGAGGGGTCCCAAACTGGGAGAGGGCGCAGACCAGGCTGAGGGACTCCCCCAGACAATGCCCAAATGTCACGCACCAGGCGTCTAGTGTAAACATAAAGTTTCCATCTCTGCAATGGTGTTTACTCTGTGATAGGTAGCGACTGGCAACTGTAGTTGTATAACCTGGAACTTTGTTTCTTAGTTGCTTTGTGATTATCCATCACTTATAAAACAAAATTTAATTTATTGGTTTCTAGCATATATTGAGCTAATTTTCACACTGTAAAGTAGGACATAATCAACCATTATTATCCCGGTTCATATTCTAACAGAAGGCAGAAATTTGTTTTTAGTCACTGATTCTATTTCTTCTTAAAAGCTTTTAAGCCCTAACTGGTTTGGTTCAGGGGATCGAGCATCCGCCTGCAGACTGAAGGGTCACAGGTTCAATTCCAGTCAAGGGCATGTACCTTAGTTGTGGGCACATCCCCAGGAGAGAGTGTGCGGGAGGCAGCTGATTAATGTGTCTCTCTCATCAATGTTTCTAATTCTCTATCCCTCTCCCTTCCTCTCTATAAAAAATCAATAAAAATATATTTAAAAAATCTTTTAAATACAAAAAGGAAAAAATGATAAAACTCCAGTATTCAGTTAACAAATGGAAACTATCATATAATTTTGGATATTGAATCAGGTTATTTTTTTTAATATAAAAAAACAAGGTTGTAAATAATTATCCAGTTCCCATTACAAACCATATGTTTTATGTATTACTAAGTAAAATCATCATGATAATTTTATAGAGTAGCATTTTCAGTCTCTATTTTAGAGTTAAAGTGACTAAAAAATATGAGGAGAAAGAATTTCTCTAAGATTTCACAGCTAGTAAGTGTTATAGGTTTAAAAACATAATCAGGTCTATTTGATGCCATCTTTTTTATATTGTAATACAGAACCATGAGAAATGTATATGTACTGGGCATCCTAGCATTAGGATGGACATATTGGGCATCATGTTCAGAAAGACATGACTATGACATGGAGTAGCAAAGCAGTATCTCTAATTACTTCTTTAAGGAAGGAAGGAAGGAAGGAAGGAAGAAAGGAAGGAAGGAAGGAAGGAAGGAAGGAAGGAAGGAAGGAAGGAAGGAAGGGAGGAAGGGAGGGAAGGAGGAAGAAAGAAAGAGCCTTCCATATATAAGGAGACAGTCTCAATCAGAAGTTTTAGTGTTGTGTTATATTTACAATTAACATACATAACCCTTTAGGAATCCGTTTGGAATAAAAATCTCTGACTTGAATAATCCTTCAGAGCCCTATTCAGTCTTTAGATGATAAGCTTTACAAGGATTTTGTAAATAGCATTTTACCCATAACCTTGAAATGCATAAGTTATGGTTCTATAAGGAAGCTGAGAATTTTAAAGATATTAATTGTAGCTAGAGCAACATAGTCCCTTTCTAAGTCATTTGATTCTATCTAAATAAGAAAATGATAAGAAATATATTTTATTGCATACCAGCAATAAAAAAATTTAATTTCAAATTAAATCACAATATCATTTACATTAGCACACAAAAATTGATGTGCTCAGAATTAACCCAACAAAATATGACAAGATCTATATGAAGAAAACTGCAAATTTTTAATGAAAATAATAAAAGAAGAACTAAAGGTAAGATATATGATCATATATAGGACTAGTCAATATTGTTAAGATGTCAGTTATTCTCAAATTGATCTATAGATTTAATGCCAGAAAGTTATTTTATGGATTTCTAGACATTAATTCTAAAGTTTATAAAGAGACTCAAAGACCCAGAATGGCCTGTACAATGCTGAAAGAGAACAGAGTCATAGTGGTGACATTACCCAACTTTTTATAAAGCTACAGTAATCAAGACAGAATAGTACTAATGAAACAAGGGAACAGAGTATTAGAACCCAGAAGTAGACCCACACAAATACAGTTAATTGATTTTTGACAAAGGAGGAAAGACAATTCAATGGAGAAAGAATATTTTTTTTGTACAAGGCATCTAAATGGAAAAAAATGTAAATCTAGACATCGACCTTATACCTTTCACTAATATTAATTCAACATGGAGATAGATCTCAAATTATCTATAATAATAAAACATAAATGCTAATTAGACTGGACAGCTGAACAACCTTTCGGACATCCTTCTGGAAAAAACTGTGGTGGCGAGGGCCAAGGTAGAGGCAATTAGAGGAAATCAGGCCGGCAGGTGAGCAGTTAGGTACGATTAGGCAGCAGGTAGGTGAGCAGTTAGGGGTGATGATGCAGGCAGGCAGGTGAGTGGTTAGGAGCCTGTGGTCCCAGATTGCAAAAGGAAAATCAGTCATCCCTCGAGAGGTCTGTCCCAGATTCCAAGAGGGTGCAGCTCAGGGTGAGGGACCTGCCCCCCTCCCTGCCATGCACAAATTTTGTGCACCGGAACTCCAATATTTCATAAAGTGCAAAATTATAAAACCCCTTGAGATAACATAGGAGAAAATCTAGATTGCATTAGGTTTGGCAATGACTTTTTAGATACAATACCAAAGGCATAATCAATGAAAGAAAAATTAACAAGTTGGACTTCATTAAATAAATTAAAAATAATCTGCTCTGCAAAAGATTCTGTCAGAATGAACAGCCAAGCCACAATTTGAGAGAAGATATTTGTAAGAGATGTATCCAATAGAGAACTTGTATATAAAATATACAAAGAACTCTTAATTCTCAGCAATAAGGAAATAAACCACCCGTCACAAAAAATAGACAAAAATCTGAACAGACACCCCACCAAAGATTGCATACAGATAGCATATGAAATAAGCATATGAAAAATGCCCAACCTCATACATTAGAGAGTCACAAATTAAAACAATGAGATACCACTACATACCTATTAAAGTGCCCAAAGTCCAAAACACTGACACGACCAAATGCTAGCAGAGATGCGGAGCTCTCTCTCCCTGCCAGTGGGAATGCCAAGTGGCACAACTATACTGGAAGGACACTGTGGGAGTTTCTTACAAAACTGAACATTCTCTTCCCATGTGACCTGAAGAAATTGAAAACTTAAGTCCACACAAAAATCTATGTCCAAATAAAAACCTGTGGCTAGATGTTTATAACACTTTTATTAATTTTTGCCCAAACTTGGAAGCAATAACACAATATCATTTAGTAAGTGAATGGAGAAATAAACTGTGATAATGCAGAAAATGGAATATTATTCACTGCTAACTGGAAATGAGGTATCAAGCCATGAAAAGAGAAAGAATCCTTAAATGCATATAACTGGTAAGTGAAAAGAAAAACTATCTTAAAAGGCTACAAACATTTTTTTAAAAATATATTTTATTGATTTTGTATGGAGAGGAAGGAAGAGGGATAGAGAGCTTAGAAACATCGATGAGAGAGAAACATCGATCAGCCGCCTCCTGCACACCTCCCACCGGGGATGTGCCCGCAACCAAGTACATGCCCTTGACCAGAATCGAACCTGGGACCCTTGAGTCAACAGGCCGATGCTCTATCACTGAGCCAAACCGGTTAGGGCTACATATATTTTTTAAATATATTTTTATTGATTTCAGAGAGGAAGTGAAAGGGAAAGAAAGAAATATCAATGATGAGAGGAAATCATTGATCGGGTGCCTCCTACACGCCCCCTACTGGGTATTGAGCCCTAAACTCAGGCATGTGCCTTTCATCCAAAACTAACCGGGGACCCTTCAGTCTGTAGGCTGGTGCTCTATGCACTGAGCCAAACCCACTAGGGCTGAAAAGGCTACATACTGTATGAGTCCAAGTACATGACATTCTGGAAAAGACAAAACTATGGAGAAGGTAAAGCAGAAAATGGCCTATACCATCTTTGTCACTATAATTTTAAATTGTCACGTCTGCTCAAGGGGGTGCAGAGTGACAGAAAGACAGCCAACCCTAGGACATCGCACTAGGCACTAGAAATGCTTTAAAATGCATACCCTTCTTTCGCAGAGAACATTGTGCCATCCAGCAGACTAAACAGCCCTAAGTCAAACATTTAAATTAAAAGCCACAGTTGCCTAAATAGTATTGTATCTGTTTATTTTATTGTCTTGAAAGGCAGCTGCTTCCTAAGCAAAAGCAAATTAAACTTAGTCAACAAACTTCTTTAATTTGATGGCATGAACTCTAAATTGATGTTTGAAAACAAGTGTCAGGATATTAACTTACCTTGACCATAAACACTTTTTTTTTTTTTTTTTACCTCTTGCACAGAAAAAACGGGGAAAGATCTGCAGCAGAAATCAGGACATCATAAATCTAACGTTAGCCTGGTCTCTGGAGAAGCCGTGTATCTTTGTTTAAGTGACTTAATCTTTCATGGTCTGTTTCTACATTCCATTGCCTGCACTCTCCACATGCAAAACAGATAAAGACACTGCTTTCAAGAGGGAAAGGGCCCCTCTATCTGCGCCTGCTGCACGGAGGACCACACAGGACACAGTGTGAAAACCACTTAACAGAACACAGCTCCGGTTCTCTCCAGTTCTGGAATTCTTTGTTTCTCTGTAAATAGCCAAAACATCTCAGCCTCCTCCCAATTCACAAAGAACAAGACTTTTACCCAAACAATGCTGTTCAGGCTTATAAAATTTGAGAGCTGGGGAAGAATTTGGCAGACTATTTAGGTCGTCTGCGTCGCTCTGAATAGATGTGGCCTTAAATGATCCTGGAATTATTTTTTTTTAAAGGTTTAGAAAATACAAACAGGCGCTTCTGAAGAAATCCCAACCAAGCAATTTCTCTAAGGGTTCTTTTTTTTATATATATAAGGAGAATTCTACCTAAAATGCCTCTTGTTCATCTTCTATGAAAATAGAGATAATTATTATTCGCACAGAGCATCCATCTATTCACTCAAAATTAATCATTAAGCTCCTGTGCTGCCCAGAAGAGTGCTAGGCCTTAGAGGTACAAAGCTGAACAGAACCCAGTTGTATTCGGGAAATTCCAGACCAGGGAGCCCTGTCGGAGGTCTCAGGGGAAGAGCCCAGGGGAGGAGGTAGTCAGAAAAGTTACAAGTCAACACGTTTTCAAGTTTCAAGTCTACATCATTTTGGAAGTTGAATAGAAGTCACTCAGGAAAAGGGCAGAAATGTTCTCAGACAAAAGGAAACTGTGAGATAGGAATGTATGAGACAGCATGAGATACTTAGGGCTGGTCCTCAGGGATTTCACTGCGTCACGACAGTGGGATTTTAAACGGGGAACTGAAAAAATCAAAGTTGAGCTTTATAAAGATCTTCCTCCATCAGGTCTGTGAATAAAGTAGTATTGGATTGGGGAGGTAGGAAGTCAAAGAAAGTTAGATGGCTTTTCATAAACCCTAGGTAAGAAACTGTTGGCTGAACACCAACTGCTCAGTGACTGGATGCATTTTATTTGCTTTGCTCTGACACATCTTCATTTTCTATGGTTGGGCGTATGTATCATCAACACCTCGAATATGGACAATAGCTACAAGGCATCTAAATGGAAAAAAAAATGTAAACCTAGACTAATTAGATAGCTTGAGATAACATAGACCATTTAGATAGCTTGAGATAACATAGGAGAAAATCTAGATTGCGTTAGGTTTGGCAATGACTTTTTAGATACAATACCAAAGTCATTTTTTTTTTCCTCCTCGGGAGTCAAGCAGTCACTTTACTATACTCTTGCCATATTATTATTCCATTGTTAGTCGTCAACGGATGGTGTGATTCTATCTGGTGTTAGAATCATAAGGTTGCCACTTCAAGTTCATCTGGTCTGTTTTCATACCAGATTTCTTCAAAACCTACCACAAATGAGGCCGTGGGGAGACGATGCAGACAAGAACTCCCAGCCTAACAAGAACCAGCCCTGACCTCCCACTGTAACCGCACTGGCCCTGTCGCCCATTTTTCTTGGTTTTGCATGTTCTAATTAAGATTTCGTTTGTAATCTTCTCCCATGAAGAATTGAGGCCCCATGAAGTTAAGGTTCTTGGCTGTACTTACATTTAAAGAGTGGGTAGCACAGCCCAAATTGCAAAACCGTTGACACATATTCAGGAAGAGCTGGAACCTTTTTTACAATCTGAAACTGGCCCAAACCCCATGTAACGCAGGTCCTGCCGAGTCCTTACGCCAGATATGAATGACAGTGCATTTTAGGCTTTTTGTTTTTAAAAAGGCAACATTCTAAGATTCCTTGTTTTCCCATATAAATGTGTATTATTTGTGTGCTTTGTGTTTCTATTGCCAGGAGATGGATTGGTAGATTTGGACTTACGTATTTTGTAGTGGCTAAGAAAGGGTTATTTTAGAGTTCCCTGGTACAGGCTAAACTATTAAGAAAGTCAAATTCTGAGCTCAAACTAAGAAATGCTGTAGAAATATATATATTTGCATTGGGAAGCTTAATGTTTGGGAATCACCTACAGATACTCAATCATCAGTTATTTTAAAAAAGCAATAGTAAGAAAATGGCCCTCAAAATTGTATGCGTTAAAAAAAAAAAAGTCACTGGGAGAGGTTGTTAAAAGTGTAGATTTCCATATATTTCCTCCAGATCTTTTGACTAAGTGAACCCCAGATAGGAGTCAGTAATCTCCATTTTCAATAAAGTCACCAGGAGACTCTAAATGAGACTGTTGTCGCTATAAGTAGATTTTCAAAGAAGGGGTTAGTGTAATGGTTCTGCTTGACCCTTTACCAAGCAAAAACACTGCACCACATGAGTCAGGAACACTGAGTCAAACTTCAGTCCTGCTCAGTCTTCCAGGACCAGGCTGTGATGGGTTCATTCCAAGCATCGTTTATATTATCCCAACCCAGCCCTGAAAGTCACCAGACCCAGCGTTCATGTGCCTTTCCGGCACAACAGAAACTTGCTTTTTTTCAAACACGTATTCTACCATCGTCATCTAAATAACTGCTAGCTAACGTTACATTAAATCATTCTATTGTCTCCCATGTAAAGTTTCAGAAGAGTTTTTAACCAAGAGCAAACTTAGTATTAAATGATAACAATCAAACCTTATTGCTGCACTTGTTTTGAAAAAATAAAAGCAAAACGCTTTTGTATAAAGCGTTTTGACTTTTATACAAAGTCATCACATCTTAATTTAAAACTATTGGATGTAAGAAAAATATGCCCTATTCATTTCCCCCTGTGATAATGAGTAAAAAGAAGCTTAAGGCAGTAAGCGTCCTCAAGGAGCTTTAATGGCCTGCAAAGCTTTTTGCTTGTGGGTTATTTCCAGTCCCATTTCATTATAAAGAACTTACTTCCAGAACACAGAGGCTGATTACTTCAAACCCAGGCCAAGATGAACACTAGAGAAAAAGCACTTACTCCACCACCAGACACTTAGACTAAAAGAGAAAGGGTCCTATTGATAGCTACTTTCTAAATCAAAATACTGTAAAAACTTGATCTATATGAGCATATTCTTCATATCCTTTTCTCTTTGAGGCTCTATTGTTTTTTTTCTTCTTCCTTCCTCCTTCCCCCTCTTCTTTTTTTCTTGTTTATGGGGAACCTTTCTAAAATTTCAATGGAATAATGTCTGCTTCAAATTAGGCCCAGTTGGAGTTAGTAATGATAACTAATTATTACTTATCAGGGACTGTCTTGAATACTTATGTTTATAAATTCAATTAATCCCCATAATTCTGTGGAGTGGGTATTAGTATTGAAGCATGGGGAGCCAAGAGCGGATCTCCCCTTTGCAGCTTCTTGCCTCACAAAGTTTGAAGAATAAAATTCGAGGACTAACTTTATGATGTGTTCATAAAGGTGTAAATTTATTGGCAGCAAATACAGGCTCCCTCGTAGGGAGGAGGTGCCAAGGGGGTAACCCACTAAGTCCCTTTTTCTAAGGTTTATAAATGCTGTAGTTCTTTGTGTCTTCATGCTGCCTTCCAGTTGGACTCCTTCCATTTTATGACCCTGTGCTTTTTTTGATTGGTCACTCTTTTGCAGAATATCAGCTTCAAAGTCCAAAGCCATATGGTGCCCCTCTTTTCCTCTCCCCCTTTATCTTGTAACATTCCTCTATCTCCTGTGAAAATCTGTTTCCCTTTTTCTGCCATCTGTCCATGTTTCTCCATTCTCTGTGAAAGTTTGCTTTCCTCTCCTTTTATCCTGTGGAACCTTGCTATTCTCTGACATGTGTCTAATACTTATGAGGAATTAGAAGATTATATTTTGTTATAAATACAACTAGAGACCCAGTGCACAAAATTCATGCACTCGGGGTGGGGGTGGGGGAATCCCTCAGTCCAGCCTGTGCCCTCTCGCAGTCCAGGAGCCCTCAGGGGATGTCCAACTGCCCCAGAGGTGGGAGAGGCTCCTGCCACCGTGGCCTCTATGCTCACCAGCCATGAGGCCAGCTTCTGGCTGAGCAGCATTCCTCTTGTGGTAGCACAGTGACCACCAGGGGGCAGCCCTGCATTGAGCGTCTGCCCCATGGTGGTCAGTTGTGCATCAGAGTGACCGATCATTCCACCATTCAATTTACATATTAGCCTTTTATTACATATAAGTAACTCTTTATCTTCTAATTCTCCTCAAATAAAAATATATCACTATAGCAGAATAGGAAAGTCGATATCAAACTTCAGTAACTACTTAAATAATTTTGGACATTTTCTTAGAATAAAAAATTAAAGCACTTGTGTGATTCTCAAACCAATCACCTTTACGAAAGTTCTCTGCAAATAAAAAAGGAGTCTCTGAGTGTCTCCCCCAATCCTCTGGAATTTAACAGGATTAAATTAAGTTCGTTAAAAGATGCACTTGTTTGTATATTACAAAGTCAATGTAAGAAAATATTTTTATTCTTAAAGTTCACTCAATCAGGAGACCAACAAGAATGAAGAATTCAAACACTGGCTTGTGGGGAAAGAAAGACGAAAAACAGTTATCTCAGAATGATGTAGTCAGGAAGGAGTGAGATGTCACGTGGTGAGTGTTTTGGGTGCGAGCACACCATGCACGAGGAGCTCTGGCTTCTTTGGAAATGGCTGTAAATATATTCATCTGAGTAAAACAATCATCTGTGTCTAGTCATGCATGCTCTCTGCTCTCCTGGCTGTCACTGCTGTCGATCCAGAGTTGAAAGGTAATGGCCTCATGATTCAAGGAAACTGCTGAAGTGTGTACTTAGGCTTCAGTTGGAGAGATGGGTTCATTTATCTTCATAATAAGCTATTACCATCAAGAGGTCACAACTCATTGAAGAGACAGTCAGTCTAATTGGCTCAATTCCATTAGCTTTTTGACATGCCTCAAGGAGATAAGCACTATTTTGCAGGTAATTTTCAATCACCCAACAAACTATCCATTTAATAATTCATCACATTTTTTATTGAGGTCTTATCACATAGCTCCTTCTTCCATGTGGCAAATGTCAGATTTTAGATCCAGGTAATAAACAGAGGGAGGGCTTCAGGAAAAAAAATAAGGTGAGAGAGCATTTGCTTTGACTCAAATGCTACTATTGGAAGTGATGAGAAGACCTCAGGAGTAAACATTTAAGCTTTATACTTCCCCAACAAGACCTGTTGACAATAAAATGTCCTGAAACTATCAGGAAAGAGTGTGATTTGTATCATTGTGATAAGTTATGCATGCCAACCAATTTTTAGCTTGTAAGATTAGAACACTTACTACTTATGGAGTAATCACATGAAGCAATGATTTTTACAATGAAGAATAGAATAGGAAAGTTTTTCATAGCTTATAATAGATTAAAATAAAAATAAAGGCTGTTCTAGTTAAAATATCTTATTTTACAAAGTTGATAATATTCTTTTCTTGAGAGAATGAGTAGTCTCAGAGGCAAACTCATAATTCAAATGTTAGCTATTACTCTAAGTAGCTAAATAAGCTTATAACTACAAATTTATGTTCTTTTTCTTCACTATTTTTATACAAATGCTATTAGGTTTAAGTTAATCATATACCTTGGATCATTCCATATTGATATACCAAGAATGTTTCTTATTGATTTGCTAGAGGCCCAGCACACAAAATTGTACGCAGGTATGGTCCCTAGGTTAGCCTGTGATCAGGCCCATCTTCCGTCCACTCACCAGTCACCGGTTCCACCCTGCCGCCCCAGCCAGCCAGCTGGTTCCCCTCTTTGGCCCCAGGTCCCACCCTGCTGCTGCCACCAGCCACCCAGTTCCTTTTGCCAGCCTGGGTCCCGCCTTGCTGCCACCGCCAGCCACCTGGTTCCCCTCACCTGCCCTGATCCTGCCCCGCCGCCACTGCCAGCCAGCCAGTTCCCCTCACTGGCCCCCCACCTCATAGCCACTGGTCAAGCGGTCGTTCCGGCCATTATGCTTATGGTCGCTGGACTTTTATTATATAGGATAGTTTTATAGAGTTAGATTGCATGTATATACCCCAAACTCAGTCTCTCAATGATAGACATTTTTGCAGCTATCAGAAACATTTATAAATTAGTAACTTTGCATTTTACATATTTATGTATACCTGCAGGATAAGTTCCTGGGAGAGAAATATGTAATCATATGAGTATTTGTAACTTTGGTGAATATTTCTAAATTGGTTTTCTTGGATTGCATCAATGTATATCCCCACTACTAACATGCAAGGATCTTTTTCTTTTTAAAGTCTCAGTAATGATGTGCTATCAATTTTTTTTTTGCTTTCCTAAGATAGATTACAAATGACTTCTCAGTGTTATCATATTAAGAGGCAGATCGAACATCGTTTCATATATTGAAGAGTCCTTGTAGTTTCTGTGAAGGGCTCATTCATATATGTTGTCCATTTTTCTGTTAGACAGTTGGCCTTTATCTCATCAATTTCAGTAACCCCTTTCGGTACTAGAGAGATTAGCCTTTCATTTGCTATAACAACAATGAAACATCAGATTTTTTTTTAATCGATATTTTATTATTTATTTTTGTTTTCTAGGGCTGCCAAAACAAAGCACCACAACTGAGTGTCACAAGCCACAGAAATTCATTGCCTCATAGTTCTAGAGGCTACAAATGTGAAACAGAAGTGTTGGCAGTGGCGGTTCCTTCTGAGGGCGTGAGAAAAGGATTTGCTTAAGTAGATGGCCTTTTTCATGAAATCATGATATTCTTCCTAACATAGTCTCTAAATTTTCACTTTTTATAAGGACACCAGTCCTATTAGGTTTCATGACCTCATGACCTCATGACCTCAGTTTTAACTTGCTACATTATAGCTGCAGGGCATTGCTTATGTTTATTATGTTAATGAAATTGACTTCTCTAATCAATTGCTAAAGGGTAGAAATCTCAAATTCCTTTAAACACCAGGTCTTCAGTGAAGCAGGAATAGTGAGATATCTATCACATCATTTGCTTGGAAAGACATGAAGCAGCTGCAAGATAAAGTGCAAAGCACTCTGCAGGTTTCTCAAAAACTAGCTAATTTTTTTACGTTTCTGCAAAGCTACTATTTGAGTCATTTACTCTCTGTGATTGTCCAGTTGCTGTGTCAAAAAACAGTAGACAGGCAGGGGACAAAGTGTTCTTTGATAAATATCTTTTACTGACATGAGACTACCTACAATGTACATTACCGCAGCACACAACTACAGAAATTCACAAAGCAATAGACATTTATTGAACAGCGTCTGTGTGCTAAGGGCATTTGGAGAGTTCTGAACGTTCTGGGGGGAATGCTGGAATTCTCATTTTGCAGATAAGAAAAGTAACACTCAACAAAATTATGGAATGTGTCCAAGATCACAAAACGAATAAGCTAGCCACCCAGCATTTAAATCAGATCTGAAAAAGGCATAAGGACCAAAACAGCAAAATAAATGACCAGGGCCTCCCCTTGCATAACTAATGACTTTAAATCAATTCTAATGAAGATAATGTATTAGTTTGCTAGCCCCTGATCAAGGCGTCAAAGGACTGGTCTCCTCTGAGGGCTGTGAGGGAAAGGTGTGTTTCAGGCTGCTTCCTTGGCTTTAGCAGGCTGTCCTTTCTCTATGCCTTCAGCCTCTATCCCTCCCATAGCTACCTGTGTCCCATTCTTCCCTACCACCTCATTCTTTTCCCACTATTAACAATTCAAAAACAAACAAACCAAAACCAGCACATAAAGAAGGCTCTGGCTACGATAGGTTCCAAAATGCATAATACTGCCCCCTAAGCTACAGTTGGTGATTCTGATCTATTGCAAGGGACAGAGGCCTGAATATTGGGGGTTTGTCTCAACAAGGACTTGGGCTAGTGCACGAGAATCAGCAATGCATGGGTTCCCTAAGGTGCTCTGCACATGGGACATGGCTGAGAACTGTTACTGAAGAGAATATATAAAATAACCTTTACATTGAGATTTGTTTGGAACTCTTTTAGGTTGGTGCTGATTTTGCCTTCTTCAGTTTTGAGGTAAGGAATAGGTTGTAGAGGAAGGCTTTTTGATCCTCTTGTTATGGCAAAGTCTTCCTTTTTACAATTTCAAAGAAAATTTGATACAAAAGCACCTGATATGCTATTTGAAGCTTGGATGTTACTCATTCAATTACCACTGTGTTAAGCCCTCCACCTAAAGACATGGCCAGCCTGGGGTCCTGTGTTAGGTGGCAATCGGTAGAGAAAACATTATTATTTAGCATTTTTTATTCTCTAAATTTCTTTTTGTTTTCTTTTTGTAGGAACAAATTTCTGTCTGGTCTCTTAGTCCCTTAACCGAAAAAGCTGTCTACATTTCTTCTAGTGTAGGTGTGCTGATGAAAAAGTATCTCAGTATTCATTTCTCTAAAGTAAAAAATCTTTGTTTTGCCTTCATTTTTCAAAGATATTTTGGCCTAGTAAAGAACTCTAGACTGATAGCATTTTTCTGTGTGTTGCTGTTTTCTTTTCCCCACTTTAGACATATTTTAAAATACCTCTGTACTGTATTTGGGCTCATATCACCTTTGACAAGAATCTTCTTTCTTCTTCAGTACACATTGTAACTCTTTTTTCTCTGAAGCTTTCAGGGTTTTCTCTTTATTTCTGTCTACCACTGCATGTTTTCTTTGTTTGTTTCTTTTTCTTTTCTTTCTCTTAAATAATTTGATTTTGATGTACTTTGGCTGAGTTTCTTATCTGCTTTAATTGATTAATTTTTTTTCCTGGTTATGGTTCTTATGCCCTGGCTTATTTACAAGCCTGGTAATTATATATATATATATATATATATATATATATATATATATATATATATATATATATTATTGATTTTTTACAGAAAGGAAGGGAGAGGGATAGAGAGTTAGAAATATCGATGAGAGAGAAACATCGATCAGCTGCCTCTTGCACACCTCCTACTGGGGATGTACCCGCAACCAAGGTACACACCCTTGACCAGAATCAAACCTGGGACCTTTCAGTCTGCAGGCTGACGCTCTATCCACTGAGCCAAACCAGTCAGGGCTGCCTGGTAATTTTTTATTTGATGCCCAACGTGATGCTTTTTATGTATGTGGGTGCTGGATTTTGTTGTAATTAATTAAGTAGTAACGGGCTTTGCTCTGACATGCAGTTCATAACTGTGGTCAACAAATGACTTTTTGAGTATTTTGTTTGTTTTTAATAAGTATATTTTCTTACTTACCCCAAAACAAATCATTTGGATTTTTCTAGGCAACAGATCTTTTTCTTGGTTCTATTCCATTACCAAATCATTTTTGATGAGATCTGATTCATGGAATAGAAATTTATTTAGTTTATTTACTTTTATGGCCATTTATGTTTATGCCATTCTCTGCAGACATGACACTAATTAATCTAAGTCTTAAATTGGCTGAAGTTAAAGATGGGGAGAGGCTTTGACTTCTACTTTTGAATAATTTTGAGGAAGTTGAAAGAAAGAAATCATAAGTACAAATTCTGCTGCTAAAAGGAGAGTAGATCACGCTTATTAGTGAGTTGGTTATTTATTTATTTTTAATATATTTTTATTTATTTCAGAGAGGATGGGAGCAGGAGAGTTGAGTGAGATGAAAGATGAGAGAGAGAACATTAATGATGAGAGAGAATTATCGACCAGCTGCCTCCTGCATGCCCCTTACTGGGGATAGGGCCTGCTACCCAGGCATGTGCCCTGACCAGTAATCAAACCTCGATGTTCTGGTTCATAGGTCGACACTCAACCATTGAGCCACACTGGCCAGGCCAGTTGTTTATTTTTTTAAGCCAAGATTGAAATCATCTTCTTCCAGCTTCCACATAAATCCCAACTCAAGAGTCCTTTCTGAGCAACGTTATTAAACCATTTTTGTTGTTAAGTAAGTAGCATCAATCACAAAGTACTTTCAAGCTCCTTTTATGTGATAAGAACTACCTTGTCCTATAAACCTCAAACATCAGTCTTCTTCAAATCCACAGCTTTAATTTGAGATCTGAGAGGTAGCACTGAAAGTCAAGAAAGCACAACAAAGATTACTTTCAGAAGCCAGATGCTGTCTTGTCAGCAGACTCCTAATGTGCACTTTAAGCTAGGCTACAGGTATACTTGGCAACGACACGATATACTTTAAAAGCTTCTTTAAACTGGAAACAGCAAAAGACAACATAATGTTGTAGGAAATAAGTATTGTTTCATAAAGAACAAATCACGTAGGATGAATTTAATAATGCTCAGAGACAGCATTTCAAACCTCAATGGTGAGGCAGGAACAGCAGACAGACCGCGCCAGATTCTCTGGGAACTTTATAGACTGGCTGAGAATTGCTTTTGGAAGCTGCGCTGTTTCAGACCACTAGAGTAACCTTAAGTAAGTGATTATTTTAATATTCCAATTGCACCTGGTTTACTAAAGCAGTAAATTATTCCAACTCCGAAGTACCAAACTGTGTCTGAATAGCTGAAGCCTGTAGTAAACCAGAGGACTCTGTCCTCCAGCTCCTTCCATCCCCACCTAGTTTCAAGCTTAAACCAATACCCTAAAGCCAACCACTGACATTTGCCAAGCATTTTGAAAATGAAGTGCTGCCTAGTACAGCCAAGTGGGTGCCTGCCTTCTTTCGCTTTGATTATCTAGAATGAGGGGAGAAAATTAGCCCTTGATTGTGCCAAGGGTGCTAAAGATGCACTCACATACTAGAAGAAAACACGCATTGTTTCAAGATTGCTATTGAGGAATTAACTCATAGGTACAGTTTTTAAAGGAGTAGTATGAAACTGTGTTAAGTTTTGCTAGGTCTCATCTATTATCCACGTACACACATATTCACTTATGGATTCCTCATTACTCCAAAGAGAAACTGCAGTCAATAAAAATGTTTCTTAGGACAAAAAATATTCTTCTGGTAAACTGCCTACTGTTCTTGAGTTTTATTACAATCAGGCAGACCTCTGTGCTAGCAAAGTGTATCCCATGTGAGAGGGGTTTTATTATTTGGGGTTAGGTTCCTTCAAAAAGGAAGGGTGGCTTGTGGCATCTTCATTACAATAGAATATGCACATCACAGCATGGCCTCTTTCTGTTGTAAGTAGCCTTATGACCGAGTGACTGGCTTGAAAAATGTTTGAAGAGTGATTATATAAATATTTAGGAGAGGCTAATAGCATCTCCTAAATATTTTTCCTACTTAGAAATTAACACTAAAAAGGCGGAGGAGGAATTATGTACCCATAGACTCTTGCTCATGGATGTAAATGAGTTTCAACATCTAAGCAGATGCACTAGTTCCTTGGTTGACTATTTCTGTCAGATTCTGGCAAAGACTCTGATTCGAACAGCAATTACTGGTAAAGAATTTAGCCTCAACTATTTAGAAAAGTGGCTTTACTGAATTTACAAACAAGTCCCTACAATTTTCCATTTCCTCAGCAAGATATTAAATCAAGCAAGCTAAGCATGTCATCATGACTATAATTTACATGATCTGACATGACAGTTAAGATGTACTGTGGTAATTTGTGAGAGCTTGCAGTATCATTGGTAGTATCAAAAATTTATATGGTTCAGTTATTAAGGCAAATTGTTTCATTCATACTGAGATATCTGACAGGAAACCACCGAGGGCTTCCACATTACATCTAAAAAATGCCTTCCATATTCAAACAATTTGCACACCCTGTTGCCATTATTTTGTTCACTGAATAGAAATGGAAGCACAGGCAAGCACAGCTTTTGATGTGAAAATGATCTGTGGGGGAACACGAGGTGCTTCATTGTGGGTGGTTATAAGTAACAGTTCAGCCAGGATAAGGAAAGTTATCTTTGGGAACCAACAACTATGAACAGGATGTCCAAATTCTTTGCTCTGGTGCTATTTAATATCCTATTTGCTTGCTTTCCTTCTGTCAGTTTGATTTTCAGCCAAGAGAAAGAAAAAGCATATGACCAAGGAAGAAATTATCGAAAATATGGTAAAGAGTATGCTATTATAAGCAGCCCTAAAATAAACTTCACTACAGCAAGAAAAATAAGACCTCTGAAATCCATCCAATTTTGACCCAAGGCTCTTTTCTTAACTCCTCAAAGCAGGAAAAAAAACACCTGATAGTTTATTTTTGGCAAATTTAAGTTGTAGGCATTCACATCTCATTGCTATTCTATTCTTATTGGGAATACAGGCGGTTCCTAAGTAGAATAGGATAGAATGACTTCTTCTTGCAATGGGCCTTGCAAATAAATGTTTAATAAGATTTTTATTGAAGCTGTAGAATTTTGTGCAACATATACTGTCTCTTTTAAAATACACATTCACTGAAAACATCTTATTCATTTATACAATTTTCATAATAGCATTTTGAAGCCTGTTAAAAATAAGAAAATTGGCCATGAGTTAAACTTTCTTCAATCTGTGAAAACCACTAGTTTCCATTCACAAAGGAACATCTGAACTACTATAAAATTTTTCTGTCTCAATATTCACATGCCATGGTGAGAGAACCACTAACTATAAATATATTTTTACTTGTTTAATCAGCAAAGATGCCTTCAAAAGTGACACTATATTGTTATAGGGGAAAACTAGGCTTAAGCAGCATCAATTTGCTAAGAGATTCTTCAGCATGTGCTCAGATTAATTAAACTTCAGATGACAGGGTATTAACTTTCACACAACAAGCAAATATCCCCATGTAGAATTACTATACCAAAATTTGTTTGCAACAAATTATTATACAAAATAAAATGATAAGAGCCAAGGCACCTGTCTAGCTAGAGTTAATCCACATCTGGGGGAAACACACACACACACACACACACACACACACTCACACACAAAAAAGTGCTGCCCTTCTGAGGCTCCTAGATTTGTTTATCTGTGTATGCTTTTCTTTGTGTGTGAGTGGGCTTTAAAACACACATGTGCTTTCAATCTCGCACTTCTTATAGTGCAGCGCTCTGTCTGAGCTCCGGGAAATATGCTGTTTACATAAGCTTCATGGCAAGCATTACATTAGTTATGTAATAAATTTCATTTCCAATTAACATTCATACCAGATAGAAAAAGGAGCTCTCTTGAATGTCAGTTTTGAAATGAAATAGAAACAGATGAGGAAAACTTCAGAAAGTATCCTACCACAGACAACTCATGAAAAACATCTATTTCAAGTAAATTCAACACGGTTTCTTTCAATGTCTATAATTATTTTTGCAGACATATTCTCAAGCCCTCATTAATTTATTTGTTGATTAAGAAATTACATAGGATGTCAGCTATGTGAAGTTGTGAACTGGGGATGCCATGGCCCATAAAACATGGGAAAATGTCAAATTCAAGCTGATTTAGTTGTTTCAGGCAATCTAATACAGCATATGTTTGACATGCTTATCTTTCTTTAAAGAAGTCTTATATAATAAAAGGGTAATACGCAATAGCAGAATCACTGGGAATGACTGGTCACTATGACACACACTGACCACCAGGGGGCAGATGCTCAATGCAGGATCTGCCCCCTGGTGGTCAGTGTGCTTCCACAGGGGGAGCTCTGCTCAGCCACAAGCCAGGCTGATGGCTGCCAGCACAGGGGTGATGATGGTGGGAACCTCTCCTATCGCTTCAGCAGCGCTAAAGATGTCCCACTGCAGCTTAGGCCTGCTCCCCGCTGGCAAGTGAACATCCCCCAAGGGCTCCCAGTCTGCCAGAGGGATGTCTGATTGCCAGTTTAGGCCCAAACCCCCGGGGAGCATGGTGGACATCCAGCAGGGGTCCCAGACTACGAGAGGGCACAGGCCGGGCTGAGGGACCCCGCTTCAAAGGGCACAGATTTTTGTGCACCAGGCCTCTAGTACTAAATAAAGCCCATTCCTTTACTGATCTGTTAAAGCAAAGTAGCGAGAAGCAAGCAGCATATGGACTTACCTTGTTTCCCAGATATGGAGCTGGGGCGCTCCAGAAGTAGTCCTGGGGCAGGGCACGGCGGGCCTCCCCGCTGCTGATGCTGATCTGATAAGGTGGCTGCAGGTCTTGCTGGGGAGCCACTCGAACGTGGCCAGAGATGTCAGTCAGATACCAGCCACTCATCTCTTTTACCTTAAACAAAAACACACAACCATCATTACTTTGGAAGGATAAAATCCATCCGCTTCTATTCTCTTTTATATTCCTGTAAAGTTCATGTATTTAGAAATCAAAAAACAGAAACTATACAAGTTTACAAAAATATGAGAGTTTTCAATATCACTAAACTTATCATATGTACTCATAGATTCCTATTTTTTTTCTTTATGTTTCTAGGAGTTTGGATGGTACTTATTACATAAAAAACTGTTTTCATTGATTCAATGCCTTTTTTTAAAAAATCATGATTCCAAATACCCTTCTTGAAAATAGAAATTCATTCAAAATTATATGATGGTTATGTTAGTATCCAGTAATCTGACTTTTAATTTTATACTTTTCACTCTACTAGTAATTTCCTATTGTTTATGGAATAAATTATTTTAAAAGGTGTTGCCTACGCATTTGTAAAGCTGAGGAAGAAATAAAATTTGCAAGTGTCTGAAAGACGGTTTTTCACTCAGTATTTTCTCCCTCCCCATTTATTTAAATTTCAACATTGAGATTTAAAAGCATTTTAATCCATCAGCTTAGCCTGTTGCTATGGCCACAGCTCAGGATATTGTACCTACTCCTTCTCAGGCGCCAGAAGTACTACAGGCACCCAGGGCTTAGATCCTTGGCCCAGAAAAGGGAGAAGCCTTAAAGAAGGACTTAGGGAATCCATGATGATTTATTTGCTTTTCCATCTTTATACTCCAGGCAGGGGTGGGCATACAGTTGAAATTGTAATTTAAACTGTCAGGTCAAGATAAAACACTAGCTACTGAGGTTTATAGCTACCAGGGGCCCACTAGACTTGTGTGAGCAGTTAGTATTGGGGGTGATAAACAGCAGAATGGTAATGGTTATTGTGGATGAAATATATTTTTTAATTTCTTTATGTAGAAGTCATTTGATTCTGTATCTCCCAGAGCTGTGGAACTGCTGGGACTGCTCTGGTCAAAAGAGAGAGCGAGACCAGGTAAACACTTCCTGGCTAGCTAGACAATAAAATATATATTACTTTCTTTTCTTCCCTTTCCAACACCACCCTCCAGAAATTCTATGACAGCTCAGTGAGATTCAGAGGAAGTTCTCTGCCAATGACTCACTGAACTGAAAATATCCCTGGACTTGGTTTCTGAAGACCTAAGCTGAGTGCCCCCTCCTCTGCTAACTATACAATTTTGATATGTTAATGAAGCTGTTAAGAAGTGTGTGTGTGGTGGAGGGGGTGGGGTGGGTGTACTAGAAACAAAAGGAGGAAGTTAGACTAGATTTCCATTTGCTGTTGGTTCTATGTATTCTGCTCCAGAAGCAATGCATCTGATAAAGTATGTATAGGTTCAATTATAGACATGAGAGAATAATCAGAAACTGCTCATATTTCAGACTTGACTTAAAAGCAATATAGGCAGATAAAAATACACAATAGTTATATTGAGGATTAGTTAGCTGATTAAAGATGAAAGGAAGGAAGATAATTTATTGAAACAGGGATGTTGGTAAAACACAACTCTCATCACACTTCTGCTAAAATTCTTCATGACTCTCTAAGTATAAGAACCCAACTTTTTTACATGTCCAACCCTGGATGACTGGCAGAGTTTCTCATTCCCCTCTTGGCTTCTCTTTCTCTAGCCTGTTTCCTGCTATTTTTACTAAAGAGTGGCTACACAGGCTATTTGAAATTCCTGAAGGCCCTGATTTCCTTTCATACCTCTTCTATAAGGAGACAAATCACAGAGTGGAAAAGGCAATGGGGAATATGGTAGGCACTGGAGGAAGGAAGGCAAACATGTTTATATTTATAATAGAGGAAGAAAATTTCAATGACTACTACAGAGGCAATAATATGAAAATTTTAAAATCGACTAAGAATAAAGGTATTGTTCAAATTTAGTGACCCCCTTTTAACAATGAAAGGGCCATGCAGCATCAAGTAGTAACTAAAGGTTGGTGGGTAATATGCATTTTATAAAGAAATAATAAAGCAACATATAATTTAGGTATCAAAAATATTGGTGAATGAATAATATAATTCTTCACATCACAATCGGATGCTTTCTCTGTTGAATCACATTCCCTTGGGGCTAGGACAACATTAATTTCATTACTGCTTCACATATTAATCATGGACACTGAAAAGGCTAGTGTTTATTTATGTTATAGAAGTTCCCATCTATACACTATTACAAAAAAAAAATTTTAAAGGTTTGATAAAAATACGCAAATAGCATTGAAAGAAAATTACATCACTTCTGTATAATAACTTTAAGTAGAAGCTCACTGTAAGAAAACAAATAATAATTTCATACAAAAAGAACAACAGCAATATCAAGAAGGCCTGTGGAACAGCATAAGAAATGAAAAGGCTGCTGCTTACGGTGCCGTAGGTCCAGTAGGAACTTTGACATCTGTCGGAAACCCCTGAACAGAAGCACTCATCACATCCTTTTTGATTTCTCTCTTGCAAATTGAAGAAGCCAGATTTGCAGCGGCTGCAGTCTCCTCCTTCAACATTTTCCTATAAATAGAAAGGTATGTTAGAAGCAGAGGTGCCTTTTAAGCTTAAGAATTGTCTTTCGCTCTAAGAAAAATATAAGCTGTATGTTCTTCATTTTACCGCTCAAAAATCTTTAAAATATAATGATATTTTTAAAAAATTTGCCTGAAAACTCTTAGTAAACTATACCCTTTCTAATTGCACAAATGGGAAAGAGTTTTGGACACTAATCTGCTTAGTAAAAGTTACAATTTTTATCTTCCTGTATATCAGTAAATACTATGATAAATACTGCAATTAAACTAACTAAAATCCGTTTGGTTCATTATTGTCGATTGTTGAACTACTTTGTCTTAGAACACATTGATAGGTGACAAAATTAAAGGCATTGAAATAATACATGGATGTATAACACAACATGGATCTTTTACAGGTGATAAAATGCTTCTCACATCATATACTAAAATACATACATTTAAGGAAACATAACAGACAGATAGAGAAATTGGGGCAAATAGTCATAGGATTACCCTGGTGAGATTAAGTAGAAAAGGAGGAATGTTTTTCCTGCTTAATTTTCAAGTGTTTCCTTTAATACAATGGTATATAGCCAGTTAACCATACGGTCATATTATGGGGAAAAACAATCCTCATTTGGTGACTGCTCTCCCAAATGGTTTCATTAATCCTATTCCCAGCATACTGAGAAGTTATCTGCTTATAGGGGGGCCTATACTGTGGACTCAGCCTAGGGAAGGCTATGTGATGAAAAACTGGGAAGGATGCAATCTTTCAATTTAAAAAGCTTGACGAATAACTTCTAAATGAAAGCTCCTTGCTTTCCAGGAAACAGATTCTTAATATCCCTTACATGCATTTGTTCCACATTTTTCCTTTTCCTTGAATGTCCTTATTACTTCAATTTAGAAACTTTCCTTTTCTTAGAGAACTTCTCACTCAACTGTTTTCATAGCCCTTTACACAATGCTCTATTATAACCACAGAAAAAGCATAGTGATTTCTTCTCAGATCACTCTCTCCAGCTATATACCATAATCTGTCCAGAGGTAGAAACCCTATTCTATTTATCTTTGAATACTAGGAAATGGCAGTGCTCCTGGGATAATACTGGACACCAGCTTAATAAATTTTTATTAAGTTTAAATTAATCTTTTAGTGGTTGTGTTTTCCATGCATAGTAAAATATTATGCACATAGTGGATGTTTAATAAAAATATTTGATAATAAACCAAGATTGGGCAGAAGATAGGGATAATAAAGTCTGATAACATAAGACCAAAAATAAAAGAGACAAGAATAACATGAAAAAAAGAAATAAAGAATAAGCAAATAAAGAGTTTCTCCTTGTATCCGAGAGAATAATTTATTTGAAATTAACTTTTGGACTCTTAATTTCTATCACCCACTCACCACCGCAACCACCTCTATCCTACTGGAGCCTCAACAAAGGGTGTCTCTGACCTATTTCACGTGTCAAACTTTAGCATCCTGATAGGTGCTCAAATTCATTTATTGTCATTGAAATTCTTGCTAGTTCTTACTCATAAGGTAGATTTCAGATATTTTGAGATAATAGATGTTAGCAAAACTAATTTCACATCTGTGGTGACAAGTAAATCCCCAAGTCCCTGAAGTTAAAAGCATCTTCAGAAGAGAACACAAGAAGGAAAGATGAAACATATTTATAATTCTAATTTAGCTTAGCCCATTGAGGACACAGTACAGCTGTTTTGTACACTGTGTTCCTATGTTTTTGGTCTAATGTACCTTTCATTTACTCTAATTTGAAAGCTTGTAATACCATCTTTCTGAAATTCAGACTGAGTTCAACAACAAGACATTTTTGGACAGTAGTTACATTTTCCTTAGCCCCCTTTTAGCCTGGCAATATGAGCTTGAAAAAAATTATGATTAAATAATTGCAACATTCAATTGCATCTAATGGATGGATTGAAGCAACACATTAGGGTAGGAATTCTAAGAACTGTAAAGAATGGTGGGTCAAGGTCTCTAAAAGTATTTAAAAGCCAACATCTAGACATGGGTAAAAAAGTACACTCATCATCAGCTGTAATGCAAGGTGGGCCACGATAAATGCATCTCAGAAATAAATTAAATTAGGGAAAAACAGAGGAGAAAAGACTAATGCCTGCTAGGAAGGCTCAAGAAGGCTTTTCGACAAAACCTTGAAACATGGTTAATGAATTCAATCTGTAGCAGGAGATAGAATGAGAAAGCCATGATAGCAAAGACACTGGGAACAAGAAATAATGCAAAGATTAGAAGGTCCATTCATTGTCTATTTTTTTTCCATAGCACATGTATTAAATATTTCCTATGTGCTAGAAACTTCACTTGGTACTTGGGTTCCAGGGTCTCTGACCTCACAGTGAACTTTAAGACTTAAGGCTACCCTAAGAGATTTGGCTTCCTTCCCCCTTAGCAACTGGTAAATCATTAAAGATTATTCAGCAGGAGATAAATCAACAGAACTATACTTGAGGTACTTAAGTTGATGGTAGCAGGTAAAATGTCCTTGAAATCTGAGACACTGGAACAAGGAAATCTTTCATGACCACATGGTGCAGGGAAGGGTTCATGCGGCAGGCTTGAACTGCTCGAACCCTCACAGTTCACACTGAAAGACTGTCCCTTCACCAGTTCCTGGAAGGTAACCTGAAAAGAGTGTCTTTTATACCTGGGGCCAGAGGTCACAGCAGAGATTTTATGCAAACAGTGTGATTTATGATGAATGCCTGAGGTCTTGGCCACATTGGATCAGTTTGATCTCTGGGAGATTTGGAGATTGAATAGTTAAGGTCAATCATAAGAGTGCTCCATATCTACGTAACTAACCCCCCTCCAAACACCAACAGACAAACAAAACTCTGGTCACCAGATTTGGGTGGGTTTCCTTGGTTGGCAACACTTCACATGTGTAACCCCACATTGGGGCTGGGAGAATGGAGCACTCCCTGTACTATTCTACTAGGAGAGGATAAATGAAGTTTGCACTTGGACTCTCCTGGACTCTTCCCTACACACCATTTGCCTTTACTGATTTTAATCTGTATCCTTATACTTAATAAAGCAAAACCATGACTATAACAGCTTTTCAAAGTTGTGTTAATCTTTCCAGGGAATCGTTGAAAACGAGTGTGGTCTTGAGGACCCCAACACACCATGATGAAGATAAGAGGATGCCTGCGCCTATACAAACAAGTCAGGCAAGTGGTAGTTTTGCTTTGTTTATTATGACAATCTTTGAGCCAAGATGTTTTAGACCTGTTAAAAGTCCTCAAGCTAATCCTATTCGACTTTCCCAGACCCCTTTCACTGCACCCCTCTTCACAAGTAATCATCAACTCATAAGATTTTTTTAAAAATATATTTTATTGATTATTTACAGAGAGGAAGGGAGAGGGATAGAGAGTTAGAAACATCGATGAGAGAGAAACATTGATCAGCTGCCTCCTGCACACTCCCTGCTGGGGTTGTGCTCGCAAACAAGGTACATGCCCTTGACCTGGAATCAAACCTGGGACCTTTCAGTCCACAGGCCGATGCTCTATACACTGAGCCAAACCGGTTAGGGCCAACTCATAAGATTTTTACAGACTTCACAACCTCATATACAATTGCAAAGCGCGTCAGCTAAAAGTCACAACATTAAGTCTCTAGATTCCAATGTTTTCAGCCCTGAGTCTGTACCATATTCTTTCTTTAGTGACTGGCAGCTCCTAATCAGATTGAGAGAATCATTTGACTGAAAAGTGCTTGGTCCTTTTTTTCCTCAGGCTCTACCTCAGACAAATAGGAAGCCAAAACTAAATAGCAAATATGGTGGATGTCCTATCTACTTACATATCTGTCTTTATGCCCTAGTTAAAGTGCCTTTTGAAGCTGGTAAGAAAGTGAAAATCTGCAATCTCTGCTTCTGGACATGTCTCAACATTTATAGAATTAATTAGTTATATCAGGTTCTGCTTCCTATTTCATTTTCCAACCTCCCTGGAGAGAATATATATACCAAAACAATTTCTTATTTTAGGATTGTGTTTCCAAAATTTCTTTGAAAAAAATAGTAGTTTTAAAACAGTGATTACTAGATAACATTACAGTTTGATAGTATGTTTTAGATGTTTTAGAGTGGCGCAATTCAAGCACAAAAGTATAGCAGTCAGGAATTTTATTGCACATTCTGAGAAACAAAGGTTTCCCACCTAGTTTGCTAATGACCTTAGCAGCTTGGGTCTCAATTCTTTTTATGGATTCCCAGGTGGATAACTGCTTTTTCAAAACTTCTCTGTGACTCATCAACAAATGTCATCCATGAAACATCCCCAGGTTGTATTCATGATTCACTCTTGGAAAATCATCTTGATACCAGCATTTAAATTTGCAAGGGTGAACCTTCTGCTTTATGGGTAGGTTCTTTGAGCAATATCCTTTGTATCAATGTCAAATTACTAATAAATGTTTTTTCCCCATTATTTTTGAGAGTTCCTTTATTCTCTATTATTATTCACTAGGGGCCCGGTGCACAAAAATTTGTACACTTCGGGGGGGGGGCCCTCAGTCCAGCCTGCCCCCTCTCACAGTCCAGGACCCCTCAGTGGATGTCCTACTGATGGCCACAGTCTGGCAGCGGAGACTCAGAGCAGGTGCCGTGTATGTGTGTGTGTGTCCACACATGTGCGTGTATTTGTGTGTGCCCACTGGGGGCCTGTCCCCAGCTGCACTGTCCTCAGAGCAGGCACTCCATGGGTGTGTGTGTGTGTGTGTGTGTGTGTGTGTATGAGTGTGTGTGTGTCCCTGCCTGGGACCTGCCTCTAGCTGCATAGGAGGCTCAGAGCAGGTGCCCCATGTATGTGTGTATGTTTGTCTCTGTGTCTGTCTCCTGGGGGCATAGTGCCAGCCACACTATGGAGACTTGGAGAAGGCACCCCTCTGTATTGATTTCTCAGGCTCCTGGCCTCACCTGTGTGTTGTTCTCTCCATTGAGCTGTGGCCGGGGCTGGGTGCCGCCTGCCCCCCACGCTTGCCTACTCCCAGATCACCAGATCACGGTGGCAACTAAGGAGTAGGCCCTGATGTTTGCTGCCTGGCGGCTGTACATGCCTGCTGGCAATACAATCATGGTTGGTGGAGCTAGGCCCTGATACTTGGCCCTACTCCTGGCCCTGCCCCTGCATGCCTGCTGGCAACACAGATCCGGGTGGCGGCAAGGAGCAAGGCCCTGCTGCCTGTCCCCGGCGTTTGGAGCCTGCTCAAACCCCATCACCACAGCTTCCTGTTCCTGTGAGGTTGCCTGCTCAAACTCCATTGCTGATGCTGCCTGTCCCTGTGCTCCTTCCTGCTCAAATTCCATTGCTAATGCTGCTTGTCCTGTGCTCATTTCTGCTCAAACCCCATCGCCACTGCTTCCTGTCCCTGTGCTCCTTCCTGCTCAAACGCCATTGCCACTGCTTTCTGTCCCTGTGCTAGTTCCTCCGGGTGCCTGCCCCAGATCCTTGCTTTCCAGCCTCCAGCCAGCTCGCTCCTTCCGTCCTCCCCCTCCTCGCCCCTTCTGTGTGGCCCGCAGGAAAGCAACAGATGGCTGCCTGGACACAGGCAAACCTCCGTGTGTCAGCGGCCACCATCTTGGCTGGGCTAATTTGCATACAGCCGCTCTAATTGGCTGGTGGGCGTGGCTTACCCCATCCCGGAGAAATGGTTAATTTTAATATTATGCTTTTATTAGTTAAGATTCATATAATCAGAGCTGAGCTACTAATACAAGGCATCATAGGAGATGCCAGAGAGAATATGAAAATGTCCTCAAGAGGATTGTACAAAAGAAAGTGCAAGTATAGGTAAGTAAGGATAATACAAGGCAGGAGGAAGTCATTGAATACATGCTTTGCTAACACCAAATCCATCACCACAGTCCCCCATGCCTCTCAAGGAGAAATAAGACAAAGGCCATAAGGTTGAAAGAAAAAGATGTATCCCAAGGGTTGCATGATAGGAATAAAATGGGCCGCTGCAGCATTATTCTCTCTAATTGTAACTTTCTAGATGTAAGAATTGCCTACCAGAGGTTATTTGCTAACATAAATAAATAAATACAAACAGTAAGACAATCATTTTTGCACCATTTTCTTGTGATTTATATTATAAGATCTTCAAGGACAAATATCATATCTTATAACTTGTCATCCAACTCAGTTTGTAAAGCACAAATGTGAAAATAATTGATCTTAAAAATCTAATAATGATAGTGAGAGTTTGTATTTTCCAGACCAAATGCCACTTTACTCATTAAGAGATTTCTCTCTTCCTTATCTGTTATTTATCACTTCTTTGTACTGAGTCTGCAGATTTTGGTATTAGCTGCTTTTCTGGAACCAATATAATACACATACCAAGGGATAACTGCAGTTAATTTTGGGAAGACTCAAAGCTAGACATGAATTTTCAACTATGTGGGGGTCAATGCCCCTGACCCCTGTATTATTCAAGAATCAATTGTATTTACCTATAACTTAATACATTTTTTAAAAGTTGTTTAAACATTGAACAAAATGGGGTCTAATATATTCTCTTTCTCAGCATTTCAAATGGGCAACTTTTGTCAATCCAGTAAATTTATTTTAATATTTTTGGACATAAACGACTTATATAGATATAATTTTATTTTAATTTAAGTCTCAAGTATCTTATCTTCTCAATAAAGTTTTACTTATTAAGTAGCATTTGACCCATGTTGTTTTATATAATCATTCCACACCTATGCCAAATTATGTTTTTGTAAAACAGAATGAGCTACCGCACTTTACTCTACTTTAATGTATTTTTAGTATTTTAATTATATGAATATTTTGTTGAACATTTGGGTATTTATTATTCTTGTTAATAAGTGGCTATAGCCACTTAATTATAGCATATTACATGCACAAATATTATAATATAATTCTTTTGCTGTATGCATATAATTTGTGGTTATTAAAATTATGTAGATATTTAATGAAACCTGTCTTTTTCTGCAAGTTTTTATTCTACAAAATTAGTTTATATGAGCTTATATTCATCTATTTAAAATATCACATAGTTGAAGGGCAACTATTTATTGTGTTATGGGTATGGTTAATGTTTGTACACACATGTACACATATAACTAATCATAATTACTTCATTTTTCCTTCTCTTTTATGATTTCTTAATTGCTATTTATTTTTGTGCTTTAATTATCTGTGTAGAGCGTCAAGTGTCTTTGCAGGAGGCATTTTTCCTATTAGGGTGGTAATCACTCTCCGTGCAGTACGAGGCAGGCAGAGCGCAGGCAGGAGCTCAGGAGCTTCCCCTCCTTGCTCTGCCAATGGCTGCAGCCCTCTTGCTCTAACCTTTCTCGCTGCAGTTACCCAAGAGATGAACCAAATGGCTGCCTCCCTCACTCTGCTACTCCTTCCTTGCCTGTTCACGCGTCTCCATGGTATAAATGGCTGGCATTTAAAAACATTCCTTTCTTTTTGTTTTTTCCAGTTTGATTCCTTATCTTCTAGAAACTGGGGAAGTGTATCTTACACTCAACTTGGCCTGTCCTTTATTTGAGCAAATGATAAAGGTTCCAGATTTTCATGGAGTTTTGGAAAATAAATAAAGCACACACAGGGTATATTTTGGTAAATATTAGAGAAGATTTACTAGGAGCCTGTAAGATTCCTGCAAAAGACATAGAGGATGAAGAGGGGAGGTGTCTTTAATAAGCCATCACCTACAAACTGCTACAGTCTGGGTCTACTAGAACAATTTTTATATATCAGGTAATATATGAATGAAATGTACTGGATCTAGAAAATGTATTATGTTGCAATATATGACAATTCCTTAACATGAATTGTGGACGTCTGACTATTTACTGTCTAAGGTAAGTACCTAAATCACCCTGATATATAACATATACCTATTATGTAACTATTATAATATTTAGCTTAATATTTTAGATATTCTTGTCCCAAGAATATACATTTAACATTAATACTAATATTTATTTGTTGTGTTATGGTTAATGTTTGTATACACATTTATATTTATATATATATATATAATCATATATATACTGCTTAGATAAGACTTACTACTTAATAAAGAAAATATATTAATAAGGTTTTATCTATGATTGAGAACAAAGAAAAAATGTAAAACAAAAAAAGTAAAACAAATTTCTACATCAGGATGGCATGCTACGTTTTCATTTTCTCAGCTAATTTAGCTAACACTGTCTGATCCAAACATTTGGCACTGACTACTATAGCTAAGGGAAATTAGTTTTGTCATTTAAGACTCATCCATGTCTCTAAGTTTCCTCTGTGTGTATGAGCTGCAGGTGTAACTCACCCTTTGGTGTTAACATGATGAACTATTAGCTGAGCATGTACAGCAAATAAAATTGTATTTCTGAAAGTACTCTTGGGAGGAAATATTGAGCCTTTAGTCAATTCCGCCAGGGCCTCTTACCTTTTTAGTAATTAAATGAAAGAGTTTGAAGATGGCATTTTCAGACCTATCTGGGATCAAACTTCAGAAGATTAAAAATCCCAAATGAAACCCTAGACAGAATTATTTTCAGAATTAGAGACAAAGCTAGAGTAGATGTGAGTGTGCTCTGGTTATAAAGGAATGCTACTTTTAGTGCTGTATCGTTTGAAATTACACTAGGTTGGTGATGGGCAGAAGGTTGTTTGCTGTGAAATGACCCTGGTTCTTAAGGTGGGTTGTCCTCTGTGCGTCTATGAGTTTTTAGACAAACGGCAGGTGTCTTGCTGCTGTGAACCAGGTATCTAAAGATACTTACAAGAGTGCCGCATACAGAATAGGTAGTGGATATGTAATGGGAAAGTTGTAAATATTGCTTAATGCCAGCAGACATATCAGAGAAGCCAAGGAACATGACCTTCGGATTTGACAGTGGGAAGTTACTGGAATAAACAATGTACCTTGCAGTTACAGGGTCCAAAACAAGGGTCCTCGTTTGCACTTCCTTCACCACTGCAGTTACAGGGTCTGCAGTCTGGGTAGCCAGTGTAGCCCCGCACACACTGATCACATCTCCCCCCTCCAAAGCCGGGTTTGCAATGACAGGACCCAGGTGCCAGACCTAAGAGAAGATGAGCCACTTATCAATTTTTTTTCTTAAATATTTTAAAAAGTATATTTAATTGATTTCAGAAAGAAAGAGAGAGAGAACCATCAATGATGAGAGAGAATCATTGATCGGCTGCCCCCTGCACACCTCACACTGGGGATGAAGCCCAAAACCCAGGCATGTGCCCTGACCTGGAACGGAACCGTGAGCTCCTGGTTCCGAGGTTGATTCCCCACTATTGAGTCATGCTGGCTGGGCCACAGATCTACTTTTTAAGAAAAATACTTAATTGAGCTCCTCCAGTTTTAATTATAGTAGCCTTTACAAGTCTATTTTCACACAAAAATAAAATTTATGATGTTCATCCAAAAAGAACAGTTAAAAAAACAACAAAGAATATAAGGTTTAATTAGAAGCTGGCTATAATTTGCACACACAGCATTTTCTAAGTCTTTTAAAAAATATTTAAGAAATTTTTAAAAGATAAAATCTCATAGAATCTACCAAAATTAAGGCTACAGAAAACCACTGCAATGATCATGGATGGTAACTTGTGTATACCTGTTGACTCAAAGGACCCTTCACACAAACACAAAATGGAAAAGTACCTTCGGTGTAAAATTATGCTACTTAAAACAAAAAGGTAACAACAACAACATAAGTACAACATCATATGGTACAACTGAGAAAAAGCTAGGCATTCATGGGAATGGATATTTGAGGGATAAGGAATAGGGGAGGAAAGTGAGAGAAGTTTAAATTTACACAGCTGACAGGTGTCAGAACCACACCAATTTACCAATCAAATTCAGATGAGAGAACGTTACATACAACAAACACCAAAGTGAACCAAACTGAATCCTAAAGTACATTCAAAGAGCATGCAGTGGTGATCAAGATGATTTTATTATAAATATGTTTAATATTAATACATTTATTTTAACTTACCATACCCATAGGTCAAATGGAAAAGAAGTGTGATAATTTCAATACAACATGTAAAGGCATTCCAAAAAATTAACATTTACATCTCATGTTAAAGTCTTCAGATACTGAGACCATGTGTAGAAGTACTCCATGTAATAAGAAATACCTAAAGCTTTGTTGCTGGAAATACTATGAATTAGATGTGTAAAGACCCCCTCCTTTGTTCAAAACACTTGACAATGCAGTATAAAATTAAAGATAGATAAGTATCTTAGATAGATAGATAGATAGATAGATAGATAGATAGATAGATAGCAGGAAAGAATTGTGCTGGTATGAAATTAGACATTAGAAACCACAAAAAAAAATAACATTTCAGCCCTTATATCAGTATCTTTCCTGGAGTTGACTGATTCTGATAAGCTAGACTGTGGAGTATGGTTTTATGAATCAGAAGACAAATTCTAGGTACTTCTCAGGTGGTTCTCAACCTTCTGGCCCTTTAAATACAGTTCTTCACGTTGTGACCCAACCATAAAATTATTTTCGTTGCTACTTCATAACAGTAATGTTGCTACTGTTATGAATCGTAATGTAAAAATCTGATATGCAGGATGGTCTTAGGCGACCCCTGTGTAAGGGTCATTCTAGAGGAGGTCATAACAGAGAATGTCATATAAATTCAAAGCTCCTAAATGGGTAAATTAGAAAATATACACAATAGTATGCACACACAACATACACACTTAGGAAGCACACAACAAGGCCCCAATGAATAGGAGCAGAAATATCAAACTGCAGATTCAGACTCATGTAGATAACAGAGTACTACTAAGAGATTCAGAAGATAAAACATATTTAACATGTTTAAAGGTCTATACTGAATAACATGTGCATAATTATAATATAATTTTCATTACTGTATTTCAATTTTTAAATTAAAAGAAATAACTATTGGTCTAGAACCAATTATAACTGTGCAAGCTTGAAAACATACAAATGAAATTGACAGACATTGCCACATGTATTAGGAAATCAGTGGAGAGCATAGGAAGGGTTTTTCTCTCAGCTTGCATGGATGATCTCAAGAGACCGTGTCTAAATTTACTAGATAATGAAGAGAGATTTAAGCCTTTTATTTAACACCAGGGTCCAACACACTAAATTTGTGTGAGGGGCTCAGCCCTCACAGTCCCAGCTTCCTCCAGAAGAATGTCTGGTCTAATGAGCATACTAGGCTTTTATTATTATAGATATTAAAGATTCTATAAGATAAATACAGAATACAATATATGAATAAAAGATGTGGTGTGGATGACATTTCTTTGTCTTTGAAGATGAAGAGTCAATAGGCAATATTTAACAGTGAGTAAAAATACTGTTAAGAATATTACGTAGATTTTGTTTGGAAGATAAATTCTTTCAAAAGAACTTACTAAAAAAAAGGCTCAATGTGGTTAAATTTGGAAATGAGACTTGGAATGAATAGGTAAAAGAGGGTACTATTAATATTTATTTTATTCCTTTACTTAGTGTTAAATTTTTACCATGTTATGTATGGTTTTTATAATAATCAAACATATTTTATGCAAAGATCTTTATTAAAGCATTGGTTATAATAAAGAAAAATTAGTAATAGTCTTAATCTATAATAATAAAAGCCTAAGCGACCATGGGAACCAAACAGACGACTGAACAGGCTGCATGGGGCAACCAGGCCTACAGGGGGGGC